>CM037157.1:24687095-24803560 GCA_020921065.1 Vaccinium darrowii
TCCAAAATTAATACACTCTATCACAAGATATAACACAATCATTGTATAGTATGTAAAACACATATTTGTTTGTTGCTCATTAACACACACCACTAATAGACCAGATCATACCACACCCTAGAGATGCTCTAAGGTGGCAGATGAACTCCACCACGGAGTTAATGGCCCAAACGAGCAACCATCTTCAAACGGGCACCTCTCACCCAACGCATCCATTACTGATGCAACAAAAGACTAGCTCAAACTCCCAATGGAGCTAATAACCCAAACAAGCAACAGTCTTCAAACGCGTACCATCCACCCAACGCATCCATTACTTATGCAACAGAAGACTTGCTCAAACGCATCCATTACTGATGCAATAGAAGACTTGCTCAAACTCCCCACGGAGCTAATAACCCAAACGAGCAACACTCTTCAAACGGGTATCGTCCACCCAACGCATCCATTACTGATGCAACAGAAGACTTGCTAAAACTCCCCACGAAGCAAATATGCGAAACCCGCATACTCCAAATAGTTGAACCGGATCCAAACTCCACGGCGATACCCAACATGAAGCACTACATTGCAGCCTCCATAACAGTATCCAAAAGGAGCATAAGCAAAATAATCCGATTTAACTCATCAAAATAGTCTTCACTGGGCATACCTCCTTCATACGAAACGCATAAAGGCGCTGCTTCAAATCCAAAATACTCCCCCGAAAACACTATTCTGCATATCAGCAGGCTTCTTCAACTTCCCCCAAATAAGCCTTGTGAGTTCCTTGTTGCACCAAACTTCTCAACTTCGAAACGAGTCGCCATGAAGACGCACCAACCCACAACCCACGCAGCGGAAATACGAAAGCCTCGGATTGAAATCGGAGCTCTGATACCAGTTTGTTGTGACAAAACCCGAAATATGAGAATATAACAAATCAACAAAGAAAACGATACACAAGATTTACATGGTTCCCCCTCAAGCACGAAGCACTAGAGGTACGTCCACGGGTGAAGAGCAAGAGAGGATTCACTATGAACGGGAAGAAATACACAGAGCCGACTATACCCGTAATTCTCAGTTGAAGCACCCAACAGATATCTAGAGACAAAGTCTCAAGAACACGAAAGAGACACACAAAACCCTAATATCCAATCCCATGAACTAAAGACTATCAATGCAACGACCAAAAAACCATAACACACTACAGGAAACCCCATAGGGGTTCCCTCAAAGGGATTCGCTTAAGAAGTCCAAAGCCCTAGGAGGCCACAAGACTCCTATTTATAAGAAGCTCAATCAAAGCATTACCATGGAAGTCTAAAAACAACATGAAATCCTAAACGCAATAGGATTTCCCAAACGCTATAAGAAATCCTAAACGCCACAGAAAATCCTAAACACAATAGGAATTCTCCAAAATAAGGAAATTCAGGGCACAATTCCAACAATTCTCCACCTTGACTTGAATTCCATTGAACTCAACACCATAGAGCAATCCTCTCGCAACACGACTCTTCTCCAAACACCCCTTGCGGGGCAGCCCAGCACAGGCGATCGCCAACAGCACCAACGAGCAAGGCTCAAGCACGACTGCTTGACCTTGCAAACCCGATTCAAGAAACCTAGCCGCAAATGCCTCCAAATTGAGCCTCCATCTTCAAACGGGCACCAACCACCCAACACATCCCTCGAGGATGCAAATGAAGATCCGCTCAAGCTCCACCTGGAGCTAAACACCGAACTCCACCATAGAGTTAATGGCCCAAACGAGCAACTATCTTCAAACGCGCACCTCTCACCCAATGCATCCATTACTGATGCAACAGAAGACTTGCAAAAACTCCCAACGGAGCTAATAACCCAAACAAGCAACAGTCTTCAAACGGGTACCATCCACCCAACGCATCCATTACCGATGCAACATAAGACTTGCTCAAACTCCCCACGGAGCAAATATGAACCGTTTTGATCGAAATGAAGATTTCAGAGAACCCACATTTGTAACACCCCAAAAATTGGGCACGTTAATAATATTACAAGTTAATAATTAGAAAAAGGAATTTTGAATAATTAAAAATGGACGAATATAATTATTTTAAATTAAAAGAGAATTATTGAATTATTAAATTGAAATTTTTATTTATGAAAATTGGGATCATTACAACAATTGAGGTTATTACGGAAATATAGTGACTTTGAATCACTAGGGGAACCCCAAGTTTTCCTACCGGTTGATGTAAAATTCATTTGTTTTTGGAGCCAGGCCAACTAGTTCCGCCCCTGGAGATAATACAAATGTAGTTTACACACAAAGTAAGTTTTAATCCCTCAGTCCCAAATTATCTGTCCACTTCAGATTTCAATACAATTTAAAGGTATTTTTTTGGTAGCCGATCAAAAAAAAAAAAAGCTTTTTGGTAATATGGATCTTATTTGATAGATTTCTATTAATTTTATTATACAAAATTTTTAAAATGTTTAAAATTATTATAGATTGAAAGCCATAAACAGTTTTAAAATTGAATCAAAATCTGAATAGGACCAACAATTTTAGACAGAGGGAACTTTTTGGCAATATGGATCTTATTTGATAGATTTCTATTAATTTTATTATAAAAAGTTTTTAAAATAATTAAAATTATTATAGATTGAAAGATATAAACAATTTAAAAATTACATCGAAATCCGAAGTGGAAAAATAATTTGGGACAGAGGGAGTATCTTTTTTATGGATGAATGTTGTCGAGTAGCTTATTTAAATTTCGCCTGTCCCAGCAACCCAACACAGAATTTAGTAAAATTTTCCCCATTATTTTAGAAATACTTGCAATTGAAGTGGGTACAATTTATTATTTCGATTTTCTCATGTAGAATTCATTTTTTGTTAGCTACTATATTTTGGATTTTTTTAGATTTTATTTAATTTCGAGCTTTTATACACTTTTACTTTCCTGACAAACCAAAAGGTAAATTCATACATGAAAATATGTGCATCAGATTTTTGGAACAAATGAAAATGATGTGAGAAATTGCTAGTCCAAACAAGCAAATCCTGTAACTCCAATCAGAAGAGAGTAAAACTGGCGGATCGAAAATTGGCATTAATTGAGGCTGATTTTAATTTTTTTATTTTATAGAATACTTGTATAGAATGTCCTCCCAACTAGGAGTAAACCTCTGATAAAAAAGAAAAAGAAAAAAGGAGGAGTAAACCGTGTGCGCGATGCACTGGGAACACACCCAAAGGTGTCAGCAGCTACTTCCTTTATTGCTGTTGGTTTCCTCTCTTTGTATGGATGCATCTGTTACTGTCACGCTGTCACGTGGTTCTCTAGCACCTTTTTTAATCTCACATTTATGCAAATCCAACGACCCATAGAAATGTATGATTGGTAAGGATATTGCGGCACCACATGGCAGTGCTGGAAGACCATCGAATAATTACACGAGTTTCATAGAGACCGTCACTTCATAGTAGTTTTTAAAGTTTGAAAAAGTGTGATTTCAATTTGCTTTAATAATTAACCCTTTTGTCTCTGTGGGTACCTCTAAATAGTGTCATCATTGGAAGGCCAACAAAAATGGTTTCATCTGCAGAACTGCATGTGGTTGTGCTGGCCAAGCTTGGGTTGCTACTTGGCCTGATCCAGATTATGTATCAAAACCGAAGTGATTCTCCATTTGAAACGCACCCGGCCACCATGGCCATTTCCATCGCAGCACTATGCATCTATGGCATCGCAACAGCTCTGCTCAAATTCAAAGCATCAAAAGCAGTGGAAGTGAAAGAGGATCAGCAACAAAAAAACACGGGGCATTATTTTCTCTACTACCATCGAATCCTCGAGGTTCTTGTTCTGATTTCAAGTATGGTTACCCCATCCTGCCTTGTGTCTGTATTCGTCTCAGATGGGCTCGGTTGGATTGTCTTTGTCTCATGTGCTACCATTTTCTCTGCTCTAGTCGTGGCCTGGAATTTCTTGTTTCTACGCATTTTCCGAAGTGCCAATTCTAGCCAATGTGCAGCGGGACCTAATAGGGTGTAGTTCACCATCGGACAAACTTCGTCGAATTTCCACTGTGTCTACATAGATGTACCTATATATATGCCGAAGATATTGAAGGACCCAAGGTCCATCAGAGGCATAAGTCATATCTAAATAAGCTGTTTATCATAGATGTACCTATATATATATGCCGAAGATATTGAAGGACCCAAGGACCCATCCTGCCTTGCTCCTTAGCCTGCATTACAAGTCCAATGATTAAATGCAACTTTATTTGCGGAATGAACTAACAGTTTGATCCACTAAGGCCTTTTTAGACGTTGCATTTTTTATGTTTTCGGTTAACAAGAGAGTTGTGGAACCAATGTCTCTAACTTTACCACAAGGATTAGCTTTCTTTCTCTCCAGATACGTCTTGCAAAAAACACAAGATTTTGCGGGAATCTTGCATTGCATCTTCATTAATTTCTGCCTAATTAAATTACTACTTTCCCAATGTCTCTAACTTTTATCAAATGAACGCATAATAGAAAATTCATTTACTTCACTTCACCACATTTTTCTCGAGAATATTTTTCATGCATGAGTTAATTTTTGGACAATTGACTGGAGCCTTTGATCTACGTCTCAAAATAACAAGCCTTGAACTAAAGGACATTGCAAGTGGTGGCTAGCTCATGAGGTAGAACTCTTGGATGCCTTACACTACATCTCGGGATCGAGTCTCATTCCCCTCTCCCCCCATCTAATAGATTAGGAATAACCAAAGGTGTCAAACGGACCGGGCTGGCACGACACGACACGTTTAAATGAGGCACGGCACGGCAAGAGCACAGCTTTAGATGGGCATGGCATGGAACTGGATCGGGCACGGCACAGCACAACACGGTCTAGATGTTGGAAAAATACAGCGGCAATCGTAATTCCGAAAAACAATTACTTCTGATATATATAAACATGAACAGATTACAATAAAATGAACATGGAATTTACAGAACTGGAAATACATAAACTGTAAAACAGAGATACAAACAGTGCTGAAAGCCAAGTCGTGTGTAACCACACTCTCCTTAACAAAGATTCGCCGCCTACCGTGGGTGTTGTAGGTTGAACCGACGTCTTCGTCCCAGGATACAACGGCAAGAAACCACGGCCGACAGAACACCTCTATCGACTGCCTTGGCGAACTGAAACTTTCGTCTGTCTCTCTCTCAAAACACTATTTCGGGAGTACAATATGATGCTCGAATTTCTGGTGATGAAACACACAACAGAGCTCCTATTTTATAGATGGAAAATAGAGCTGAAACTGAAAACGGGATTGAAGAGGAGGAGCCTCCCCATTCATTAGGCAGATTGAATATCCAATTCAATTCTGTAATATGAAACTCCTGCCTTGAATACGAATTTTGAATGGGAATGAATTCAGCCATTATCTCCTTATTCATGAGGGAGTTACCCAGCATTAATCCGGGATCGTATTGAATCCGTGGGGAGGTCTCGGTTGCCTCGGGAGACCCTCCGAGTGCCCCGGTTTCATTCACAAAATTTCCAACAATCCCCCCCATGAATGAAAATTGGCAGCCACACTGACGCAGAGTACAAAGCTGACCCGAGAGAGAGGCAACGGATAATTCCTGCATAGGATAGGTAGCTTTTGGCCTTGAACCTTCCCTTGTGATAGCCTATCGAGTTTACTGGCAGACCAGTGTGCGACCCCGCTTTGAACTGTTCCGCCGCCGGTGTAAACTTAGACAACAGACGTCACATAGGACTTCTCCTGACGTAGTTCAGTTCTCACTGTTGGGTTCATTTCGGCCATGACACCCCCCTTCCTGGTTCTGCAAGTATTTTCTCGAGAATTTCGCCGGGATTCTCAAAGAAGCGGCCCCACTTCATACTCACATAGGTGACCTTCTTATAAAGGTATCCTGTTATACCCCGCTCGGCATCTCCGACGCATAAGAGTCATTAAAAGCAACGCTTAACCTCTTCCATTTTACAGGCTTCACTGTTTCGCATCATAGAAATGGGCAGGAGATCATATCTCCACAGTGATCGTTCTCTGTTACACGCAAAAGATAGTCTCATTGAACCTAGATCTTGGGATCTCCAGTCAACTAGGTTGGCTACCCCCACGGTAACTATGAGCTTAGTGACTTTAGCCCCATTCCTCTCGATGCTTTCTCAACTAGCTCTCGAGATAACCCTTTGGTTAGCGGATCCGCAATATTGTCCTTTGACCTTACGTAGTCAATTGTGACGACCCCACTTGAGAGCAGTTGTTTAATGGTATTATGTCTTCGACGTATATGTCTAGACTTACCATTATACATGGCACTCAATGTCCTACCAATCGCAGCTTGACTATCACAGTGGATACTAATAGCTGGCACTGGTTTTGACCATCTTGGAATATCTTCCAGGAATTGTCGTAGCCACTCGGCCTCTTCAGTTGCTTTATCTAAAGCAATGAATTCAGATTCCATTGTAGACCGTGCTATACACGTCTGTTTAGAAGATTTCCAAGCAACTGCTGCACCACCAAGCGTGAAGACATATCCACTCGTGGATTTTGAGTCCTTCATATCAGATATCCAATTCGCATCACAGTACCCTTCTAGTACTGCTGGATATCTGGCATAGTGCAACCCCAGATCATGAGTATACCTCAAATAATGTAGTACTCTGACTATCGCTTTCCAGTGATCGTGTCCTGGATTACTCGTGTATCTGCTCAGTCTGCTTACTGAGTAGGCTATATCAGGCCTTGTACAACTCATCAAGTACATGAGGCTCCCAATTATCCGAGAATACTCTAATTGGGACACCCCTTCCCCCCCATTCTTGGATAAATGGAGACTAACGTCCACGGGGGTTCTTGCGATGCCTGTATCAGACTGGTTGAACTTCTCAAGGATCTTGTCAACGTAGTGTGTCTGAGACAACGCAAGTCCATCAGATGTTCTAGTGATCTTCACACCTAGTATTACATCTGCAAGGCCCATATCCTTCATGTCAAACTTAGAGTTCAACATATCCTTGGTAGATCGAATGACCCTGTCATTACTACCAACAATGAGCATATCATCAACATAGAGACACAGAATAACATATCCTTCATTAGTGTCCTTGACATAAACACATTTGTCACATTCATTGATGCGAAAGCCACTAGACAACATTGCATTGTCAAACTTCTCATGCCATTGTTTCGGAGCTTGCTTAAGACCATACAGAGATCTAACAAGTTTACAGACTTTCCTCTCTTGGCCTGGCGCAGAAAAACCCTCGGGTTGTTCCATATAGATTTCTTCTTCTAAATCGCCATTTAGGAAAGCTGTTTTTACATCCATCTGATATATCTCAAGGTTTCGCAAAGCTGCAATAGCAATTATCATCCGAATGGAATTGATCCTTGAGACTGGCGTATCAAAGTAATCTAGGCCTTCTTTTTGCCTATAGCCTTTAATGACAAGCCTATCTTTGTACTTATCTATCGACCCATCTGCTTTCATCTTCCTCTTGAAGATCCATTTATAGCCCAGAGGCTTACTACCAGGTGGCAAATCCACCAGTTCCCACGTATGGTTCTGTAGGATGGAGTCGATTTCACTTTTAATGGCCTCTTTCCACAAAGGACCTTCAAGACAGCTAACAGCTTCCTTATAAGTCCGAGGCTCACTTTCTAACAAATAAGTTAGAAAATCTGGACCAAAGGATGTTGATGTCCTAGCACGCTTGCTGCGTCTGGGTTCAACATCACCTTCTTTTTCTTGGTCTCCACTGCCATAATTAGCAGGATGCAGGGTCCGTTTCACTGAACTGGACTCTCCAATGGATCTATACGGAAAAATGTGCTCGAAAAATGACACATTTATAGACTCCATGTAAGTGTTTTTGTGTATATCTGTTACTCCAGACTCATACACAAGGAACTGATAAGCACTACTATTATGTGCATAACCAATGAACACACAGTCAACGGTTTTCGGTCCTATCTTTTCATACTTAGGAGGAGGTATTGCTACTTTAGCAAGACACCCCCACACTCGCAAGTGCTTAAAGTTAGGCTTCTTACCTTTGAGCAACTCATAAGGTGTTTTGTCTAACTTTTTGCGGGGCACTAAATTCAAAAGATAGTTAGCGGTCAACACCGCTTCACCCCACATGTTCTGAGGTAACCCAGAACTAACCAACATAGCATTCATCATTTCTTTCAATGTGCGATTCTTGCGCTCCGCAGTTCCGTTCTGCTGAGGCGAGTATGGTGCAGTGGTTTGGTAAATAATACCGTGTTTAGCACAGTAATTACCAAACGGTGATTCAAACTCACCACCTCGGTCACTTCTCACCACCTTAATCTTAGTGCTAAGTTGGTTCTCCACCTCATTCTTAAAAAGAATGAATTTGTCCAACGCTTCATCCTTGCTTTTTAGCAAGTACACATAGCAATATTTCGTGCTATCATCAATAAAAGTAATGAAATACTTGTTTGCATTTGGCGTTTGGACATATTTCAGATCACACACATCAGTGTGGATTAGCCCCAACGGTTCGGTACTTCTTTCAACCGATCAAAACGAAGTCCTAGTCAACTTTGCTTCGACACAAGTTTCACACTTGTGATTTGTATCAATATTAAAAGCTGGAATATGGTCCAAGTTAACTAATCTACGCATAGATTCATAATTAACATGACCTAGTCTACCATGCCACAAAATGGAAGACTCAAGCACATAAACAACTGGGGCAATTGTTTTATTGATAGTAGGGATAACAGTCATTACATTCATTTTAAACAGCCCATCGGCCACATAACCTTTCCCTACATATGATCCAGCCTTGGTCAGAATGACCCTATCTGATTCAAACACCATGCGAAAGCCGTGCTTGCTCAGTAGAGAGCCAGATATCAGATTCTTGCGAATGTCTGGCACGAACAACACCTTGTTCAGGGTCAATGTCTTCCCCGAAGTCATCTTCAGGACCACTGTTCCTTCACCAGCAATATCTGAGGTCGCTGAATTCCCCATAAACAGCTTCTCCCCATTAACCGGCTCAAGTGACGTGAACATCTTCTTGTCACAGCAGATATGGCGGGTAGCCCCTGTGTCAATCCACCACTCCCGTGGATTCGAGCCCACCATGTTCACCTCAGATACCATAGCTGAGAAGTTCATGTCAGAACTACCTCCCGAGGCTTCGGCAATATGCGCTTGTGGACGAGGTGGCTTCTTGCATTCTGATGCTTTATGGCCAAACTTGTCACAATTGAAGCATTTCCCTTGGAACTTCTCCTTGGGCTTCTTAGCAATACCACCCTTTGGTCCCAGATGGACACTCTTGCCCTTCTGCTTATCAGACCGCTTGTCATGTTGGTTCTTTCTCACACCACTTGAGGAAGGACGACCATGCTCCACCATATTGGCCTTTGCCATGTCGGCCTGCTTGGCAGCCTTCTCTCTAGTCCGATTCCCTTCCGTGACATTGAGCTTGTAGAAGAGAGTCTCCAATGTCATCTCCTTGTTTTTGAACATGAGATAACTCTTGAACTCCTTCCAAGTTCCTGGAAGCTTGTGGATGATAGCAGCCACCAAAAAAGCCTCAGGCAACAACATCCCTTCTGCTTTGATTTCATTGATCAACATCTGGAGCTCTTGGACCTGTTCAGTCAAAGACCTTTCATCTTTCATAGTATAATCAATGAAGCGGCCCACCACGAATTTTTTCGGCCCAGCCCCCTCAATCTTGTACTTTTTGTCCAAGGACTTCCACAGTTCCTTGGCTGACTCTGCCTCATTGAACACAGAGTACAACGAGTCATCAAGAGCATTCAAGACATAATTCTTGGCCAGATAATCAGCATTCTTCCACTGATCCAGAGCTTGTCGCTTCTGGTTGTCTGTCTCATTTTCAGCAACAACTGGGGCATCCTCAGACAAGCACCCAGCGAGATGGAGAGTAGTCAGATAAAACATCATCTTCTGTTGCCATCTCTTGAAATCAATCCCTGGACCAAACTTCCCAGGCTTATCGACATGGGACATCGGTATCGAGGGGACTCCATGCAAAGGAGTAGCAGCACTCGAGCTTCCCACAGTTGGAGTCTCATTGCTCTTTCCAGTTGTCATCTTAACCGTGAAATGACAAACCACAAATTAGTGAAACTATTTTCACAATCATGACAATAAGCATAGATTAACAATCTAAACTTAGCAACCAAAAAATGGTCTTACACCCACAACGCACAAGCGTACCCCAGGGGTCCCAGGGGGCTTGCCCCCTGGTGGGGGTTCTAGGGGGCCGTGCCCCCTAGCGGGGTTCCTAGGGGCAGCGCCCCTAGGCGGGAGTTCGAGGGCAGCGCAGAGTAATTAACCTTCCACTGGTTATATTACTTACAGGCAGAGCACACGCTTAGGCCGAACTAGCCCAACCACTGGCTGTTCTTAAACTCAACAGAAGGACTGCTATCACAAAGCAGAGATCCAGAGGACTGTGGCTAAGCAACGTCACTGCTTAAGCAGAGTAGGTTGCTCCAAAAGCCAAACAATCCACTGTTCATAGTTTCTGGCCGAGCAATGTCGAGGCTTAAGCCAAGTAGATTGCTCCAGAGGCCTGTTAAACTTAACAGATCAAGGCCAGTTGCGCACAACTGCCTAAAGCCGTGACTTAATTAGTGAAGTTCAATCGCGCACGATTGACTTAGGCCGTAGCCTCTGATTTTTTGTTTGTATCTATTTCCCACACGAGTAATCTAGGCAGATTACTCTAATAACTTAGATTCCACCAATTCTGTTACAACTTCGATTCTGTTCTTGCAACTCAAAAGTCAGTACCAAAACAGAATTGTTTTCTGGAAATTCGATTGCCAATCAATAAGAAAATCTTTGTTAAGCTTGTTGGAAAAATACAGCGGCAATCGTAATTCCGAAAAACAATTACTTCTGATATATATAAACATGAACAGATTACAATAAAATGAACATGGAATTTACAGAACTGGAAATACATAAACTGTAAAACAGAGATACAAACAGTGCTGAAAGCCGAGTAGTGTGTAACCACACTCTCCTTAACAAAGATTCGCCGCCTACCGTGGGTGTTGTAGGTTGAACCGACGTCTTCATCCCAGGATACAATGGCAAGAAACCACGGCCGACAGAACACCTCTATCGACTGCCTTGGCGAACTGAAACTTTCGTCTGTCTCTCTCTCAAAACACTATTTCGGGAGTACAATATGATGCTTGAATTTCTGGTGATGAAACACACAACAGAGCTCCCATTTTATAGATGGAAAATAGAGCTGAAACTGAAAACGGGATTGAAGAGGAGGAGCCTCCCTATTCATTAGGCAAATTGAATATCCAATTCAATTCTGTAATATGAAACTCCTGCCTTGAATACGAATTTTGAATGGGAATGAATTCAGCCATTATCTCCTTATTCATGAGGGAGTTACCCAGCATTAATCCGGGATCGTATTGAATCCGTGGGGAGGTCTCGGTTGCCTCGGGAGACCCTCCGAGTGCCTCGGTTTCATTCACAAAATTTTCAACACTAGACATGCACGGCAATAGCACGGCACGGGAGTGGGCTAGATGTGGCACAGCACAGGGCACGGCCTAGGTCACGACACAACAAATACTAATTTTTAATGTAACAAAAAAAAATTAAGTCTTAATGAAAAATTTTCTAATTATATGTTATACACTTTATAATAACTCAATACAAATATTTTGCGAATCTCAATACGCCAAAACTCGGCTAGATTATACAAAAAATTGTGAATTATATGTTATATACTTTTTAATAAGTCAACATAGCCATAGTTATTAGATATGCCGGCATGGGCTCGGCATGACACGATTACAAAATGACACGCACGTCCGATTGAGCTGATTTCTTGTGGGGCATCTTAGAAAATCATTTTAAGATGAATAAATGGCTCGGATCATTTCTGTGAGACCCAAAGTGGGTCCCCGAAGCAATCTTTACATTTTCTATTCTTATTCTTTCTGTACCCTTGGAATTATCCATGGTATACCGTCCGGTAGATACCCAATTCCTGCTCTGTTTTACACAAAACAAAGGATCCGACTGAACAAAAACAGAGCCAAAATTAAAGGAAAGGAAGTTAAGGAAAAGGAATCATTCATTGCTTTGAACCAATATGTCTCGATTATGAAAAATGCTACAATACACACCCCTTATTTGGGTGTGTATCATGCACACTCCTATAAAAGTTACAATTTTTTTTGTAAAAGTTACGAATTTTTTTATAAAAGTTATGAGACACACCAAAATGTTACGAATCATATTGCTGAAAAGTTACGAAAAACTAAAAAATGTTACGACTGCCGATAAGGTGGCACAATCTGAACCATACAATAGGTGCATATGGTACACCCAAATAAGGGAGGTGTATTGTAGCCATTTCCCTCGATTATAGCTTCTTAGAAAACGATACCGAAAATTGCAAGGAGAAATCAAACTCGAATACCAAAACGAAACATCAATCCAAAGCTGTAAATTCTGGAAATTCAGAACAAACTGGAAACGCAGAATGCTGTAGAAAAACTATAGCCGAACTTCAAAAAGTAAAAACTTAAGAAAAATTCGTGGAACCCTAATATAAATTTTAACAAGAGTATTTATACTAAACTTAGTAATCCTAAGGAAATCCGAATGAAAATCCCCAAACCATTCCGCGCGAACCAAACGGTGACGTTCAGTAGCCTTGCTAAGCCACTCGGTAGCGCTACCAGGAAATGAGGGTAGCGCTACCGCTTTCTTAAGTTGCTGCGTTGACCGCCCGCTCCCCCCCCCCCCCCCCCCGGTTGACCGTTGACTCTTAACACGCCGGTAGCGCTACACCACTTTTGGTATAGCGCTCAAGAACCTTCTGTTCATTTTTTGAGCTCTTCGTGCCAAATTTGAGCGCTCCCAGGAATTAGTGTAGCGCTCCCGACGGGTTACGATCACTTCCATGCAAAATCCGCTCAATTCCCACTCTCGGCCTACGTGCATGTACTCCCAATGTCACGAAATTGCACCCACATCCCTAAATTACCTGCAAAATACGCTCAACACACCAAAAACACCACGTGCATATATCAACTGGGAAATAAAGCTCAAAACGCACGTCTAACATGCTAAACCACCCTACTTAGGCGCTCAAAAGCAAGCTCTCCACGCGCCTATCAAGTGCACACATTTACCGTGTAAAATTTAGTCGGTGATTAATGCAACCATTTACAGAGTAAAATTTAGTCTGGGATTAGTGCAACCATTTACCGAGTAAGTGTTTAGTCAGGGATCAATGAAACCATTTGCCGAGTAAATGTTTAGTCGGCGATTAGTGTGCCCCTTTACCGAGTAAATTTTTAGTTGGCGATTAGTATACCCTTTACCGACTAAAGTACTTTTTGCCGAGCAAAGCATTTTTTGGTTGGCAAATACATTCACCGACTAAAGTGCCGACTAAATTATTTAGTCGGTATTGGTTTGCAGCGACTAAAAAGGCATATTAGCCGAGTAAATTTTTAGTCGGCATTGGTGTAATCTTTTGTAGTGAGTAGCATGGTTCCTAGAATGCAGATTACTGCCCAAAATTTTATCCCCATTCCCCCACCGCCCATTCCTCCACCTGTTGCTTTAGTTCCATTTATTTGCTCCGCCCGTCTCCTCTTTTTTGCTCTGGCTGTTTCTCTCTCTTTTCTAAATCCTTTATCTCTTTTTCTTAATGCCTTAGGAGCTTATGAGAGATCTCCCCCTTGCTATTGTATTTATAGGCTGAGAAATGACGCGTTGTCGTTGGGTGGTGGGGGAAAAAATTAAGACAGTGATGGTGATTCTAGTAGAAGATCATATATGAGGGGTCGGATAACACAACACATTTGTGTTTAATTGGAAATTACGTTTAAGTTTTTGTTTAATTAGTCATAACGAATTTCTAGTTTTCACATTATGTATATATCATGTTTGATTTCCATCGGACCCAGTTTCCTGTTTTGCATTCTGATTCACCAACCAGTTTGCATTAGAGGAACAATCTACCAATTTGCATTACAAAAAAAAAACATATGCAATACATAAAGCGTTACATTCCCGATTCAAGGTTCCAAAATCAAGTGCATTACATTAATTAATTAACATCAAGTCCGTATTACAACTTGAACCTTGAAAATAAACTGCTTTATGTACGTGAATTATTTACATATATATATATATATATATATATATATATATATATATATATATATATTTACATATATATGTAAATATATATATATATATATATGTAAATATATATATATATATATATATATATATATATATATATATATATATATATAATATTACACAACGGTTTTTTCAAAATATCCTACGTGGCATTTCCAAGTTGCAAAGATCTCTCATTTCGATATCTATATAAGAAAACTTGTCTTTCCAAAATAACCTTTCATTAATCATAGAAAAGAAAAAGGAAAGCGGATCAACAAAAAACACAACATTAAAGAAAACTACTTTATAAAAAGAACAATCCTTTCATCTGGGAGTTTCAAATTTTAAAAAATTTCTCTTTCTCACTATCTCAATTACCAAGAAAGAAGATGAAGAATAAGAAGAAAGCAGATAAAAAAAAAAAAACATGAAAAAGCTCATTTCGGGAAAGAAACATCATCCTTTAATTCATGTGCGAATTTCAAACTTCATAAATCCTTTCTTTTTCTTTTGACATCCAACCATCATAGAAAAACTTAATTTAAGATCTCTCTCTCAAATGATTTTTGTTGTGAAATGGATATTATAAATTTGGGGAGCCTATAAATACGAAGCAAAGAAGCCCTAAAGTGGTACACAACACTCTCTCTCTACAGCTACTCTCTCGACACATCTTTCTACTCCGATCACTTACTAGATCATTGGAGTGTCTTCCCTAGTCACATTCCGGCCAGGTTGGGTACTAACGACGTGCGTTACGTGTGCAGGAGCTCGAGGAGGATCACTCACTACCCATTCGCCGTTGATTCGAGTCAGGAATTGTTCAAGAGGTCCCGTTGGATTTTGAGGACACCACAGTATGGTTGGTTAAAGTTGTCAAATTTCATCAAGTGCCTTTAGGCACGGGCAAAACACTAGTATATATATATACTCCTTCTGTCCCGAATTTCTTGAAAATTTACGGGTTTGCGGGCCATTTTGTAATTGCTTATATCTTTTAATTTATAATGTATTTTACAATTTTTGAAAACTTTGTTTAATAGTACTTATTGAGAACTATCAAACAAGATCTATATTGAATATAGAGGTGTCAAACGGGCCGGGCTGGCACGGGCATGGCACAACATGTTTAAATGAGGCACGGCACGGCACGAGCACGGTTTTAGATGGGCATGACACGGGAACGGCAATGGCAGGTGATGCAGACCGGGTTGCGTCAACGTGGATGGATCGGTTGCTTCAACGTAGGCCTAAAAAGGCCTAAGAATCGACATTGTCAGAATGGGCTGAATTTCGCACGGTCCATTGGAATCGGCCCAAGGATCAGTACTCTTATGCAAGATGATGCACGATGAATTTCGGGCATTTGTCGCTGTTTAGGCCCCGAAAAGACCAATTTTGCCGTTTATAGTAATATTTAGATCGCTAATAACTTTTGTTAGGAAACTCTGTTTTATTTGCCGTTTGTGTTGGCAATCTTATAATTCTTTCCAGATTCTGATTTATTAGTAAAATCAGAACTTTCCTTTTTTGGTAATTTTCATATTTGTTCTGATTTAGGGTTGATTAGCGGCCTTAAAGGTTTCCTAAGTTAATTAGGGTTCCTTTCATCTTATTTATAACGGCAGACGATGGTTGTTTATGAATAAAAGAAAACGAGTTGTTTATGAATCGGAGGGTAAGACCCTAGGTGGTTTAGTGGCTCGTCCTGTCTTAACCAGCTACTACAAAAGCAACCATTTCAAAGAAAGACCCTATGACCCTTACACAAACTACACTAGCCCAAATGAAACCATCCTCTGCCAAGTCTCTTACCAAAGCATGTACTCCCAAATGCTCTGTGGGTTGTTCCAGAATAATGAGGTCCTTCTGGTCGGGGCGATTTTTGCTTCTGGGTTCATCCGGACGATCCGGTTCCTTGAAAAGCACTGGCCCCTTTTGTGCAATGATATCCGAACCGGAACCCTGAACCCTTTGATCACTGATCCGTTGGTGAGGGAGGCGGTTACGAGGATACTGGAACCCGACCCGAAACTAGCGGATTTTATCGAGGGTGAATGTAGGAGGGAGTCATCACGGGGGATTATAACTAGGTTGTGGCCAAACACGTACCAAGTATGTGGATGTTATTGTCACCGGAACTATGTCAGAGTACATACCCACTTTGGACCACTACAGCAACGGCCTTCCCCATGTTAATTAGCGGCCTTAAAGGTTTCCTAAGTTAATTAGGATTTTCTTTCATCTTATTTATATGCTTGTAAACCCTACGGCAGACTTTGGTTGTTATTGAATTAAAGAAAACGAGTTTTACTCATATTTTGGTCGTTTAAGGAGGGAGTATCTCCGGGTCGATCTTATTGTTCGTGTTTCTCTTGCACGATCAATTCCATTTCCATAGGCTGCGCTACATCAGCAGGGCACGGTCTAGACGGACACGGCAATGACACGGCACGGGAGTGGGCTTGATGCGGCACGACACGAGGCACGGCCCAGGGCACGACACAACAAATACTAATTTATAATGTAACCAAAAAAAAAAATTTCTTAATGACAAATTTTCTCAATACGCCAAAACTCGGCAAGATTATACAAAAAGTGTGAATTATATATTATATATTTTTTAATCAGTCAATATAGCTATAGTTATTAGATATAAAAAAAAAACGACAAAAATTGGCTAGTTTATACAAAAAAATTCGACAAAACTTGAAGATGTGCCGGCGTGGTACGATTACAAAATGGCACGGGACGATGTGGCACAATTAAGTAAACGGGCCGGCACGGCACGACATGATTAAGAAACTTCACTGCACGACAAGACATGGTTTAGTAAACGAGCTTGCACGGCACAAAGCATGGTTGACACGAAATTAAATGGGTCATGCCAGCACGGCACGGCCTATTTGACACTTCTAGGAATAACAAATGACAAAAAGAAAAAAAAAAAAAAAAAAAAAAGGGAGAAGAAGAAAGGCCATTGCAACAATCTACGCATATCTGAGAAAGCCCAAGGCCCACGGACAAAACTATGGGGTAAGCATACAATCGCAGATATTAATGAAATCAGTCACAGACTATTTAGGGTTAGACAATTTTAAAATTAAGAAATATTATTCGAGGTTTAAAAAGTGAAGCCTCCCTTGAAATCACCATCGTGCATTTCCAAACTGCACAAAAAATGTGATAGAAAAACAAAAAACAAAAAACAAAAACACTAAAGGGGTGTACGATAACGTCTATGTTTTCTGTTTTTCTGCTTATAACAAACTCAAAATAGATTCATGTTTATTTTTAATGAAAACAAAAAATAAAAAAACATGTTTGCATGATAATACAGTTTTTTATAAAACACTAACAAAAACAAGAAGGATTTGGGTGTCGAGCGGGTATGAGTGACATATGTGGTGCCGAGCGCGCATCAGCCTTTTAAAATTGTTTTGAAAGGCCCAAATTTTAAAGAGAGAAAGAGGATAATGAAATAAGAGAGAGAGGGTGGAAATGGTTGAGAGAAATTTGAGCCGCCAAAAACATAAAAACATATTTGGTAGTAGAATTATTGTATGTGGGGACATGCGAACATGCATAAGTGACACATGCAGACATCAAAAGTGAAAAATTAATACGTAAATCCTACCGAAAGTTTAAGTGTCCAGAATGGGTATCCAAAAAATGTCCACACTTTGAAATTTAATGGTCCAGAAAGTAAATTTGGATCATTGAATTTCAAATTCTTGACACTTTCGGGGTACGAATTCTCGACATGTATAGCAGTTCTGGTGCATAAGAAAGGTTTTGAAAGTTGTAATGTTGGTAGTCCCTACATTGCCTCCCAGTTTGGGGCCACTTTGTAACGAGGTGATCGTACTGCAAGATTGCTTTATTGCCCCTGAGATTTGAGCTTCATCCTTGGGTGTATCTATTCTATCTATCTCTCTACGGCCCCGTTTGGATAGGGGATATGGCCCCCTGATAATTTTTCACCCTCCAAAACTATGGTTTCACAGCTTATCCCCCGTTTGGCAGAACCACAAAGCAGCCAGATAAATTTTGACCCCCTCTTTCGCTATACCCCAGCAGAGTTCTTCTCCCGAATAATTTTTGGGCACCCCTAGACCTCCCCAAAAATTATCCGGCTCTAGACGGTGGGGATTTTGTCCATTTCGCCCCTCCTAATCCCCCTCCCCCAACCCCCACACAAATTTCTTGCTATTACAATTTCTAAAAACAAAAGACAATTTTCAATAATATATTGTCGGAAAAAAAAAATACAGATCGCAGATCTTGGTCGGTGTGTCTTCGTGATCATCTTCATTGAAGCTCCCACGGTGGTTTTTTTGTAGGACAAAAATCACAGACCACTTTCACGGAAGGACGAAAATCCAAGATGCTCCGATGGTGATTTTGTTCAGATGGATTTGAAGCTCTTAAGAGTATAACAATCTTCCCTCCTAGCTCTTGGATCAAATCCGACAATATAGCCTTCGATTTTGGGTTTGAAGAATGAGATTGGGTTTGGGTTGGGAAAGAGAGAGAGAGTTGGTGGAAAAAGAAAACAAAAAAGCAATTGTGCTCTCTGTCTCCGGAAACATATATGTGGAAATTGCACTAGACCCCTCCAACTATATTCCTATTCTTCCACTAATTAACCTATTTGTTGTATTTAATAGTAAAAAATTCAATTTTTTTAAGAAAAAAACAAAGGGCAAAAGAGTCATTTGACAGTTTTTCACATCATCCACCTCCTCTTATTTATAAAACATCCAAACTAATAAGTCAAAAGTTATCCCATTGTTTAATACCTCATCCAAACTATCTATTTTTTATCCCCCTCCATATATATCTCATCAATCTGGACCAACCCTCCAAAAATAATACCCCTTCCTATCTTATGCCCCCTCTAAAACTTAGCCCTCTGAAAATAATACCCCATCCAATCGGGGCCTAATATATAATGGGAGAGTACTAGTTTGGCGTCTTCTTTTTCTAAAGTCTAGTCACAAAAGTGTTTTCCACTCCAACCTCTTTGTTTAAAAAAAAGAAAATTTGTTTCTTCAATGCGCAACAAATGACTGATAGGGCAAGAACATAAAAAAAAAAACCCCATTCCCCAACTACCTACCCGACGTTCCCCTTAAAAATTACTCATACCAGTTTACACCAACACTTGTCGCTACTCCTTTTCCACAAACAACTATGGTGGGCTGGTGGCATCATCTTCTTCTCTTCTTTGCCCATTAATGGCCAAGTGTCTCACTACCCATTTCTGTCCAGTACTCCTTATGAACAGTACTTATGGCGTAGCACGTGGAGAGAGCCAAACAACAACTCCCCCAAAAATTATAGTGGGCGGCCTCATCTACAAGCTGTCCAACATTTTCCTTTACCAAGGTTTCACAAGCCGCACCCGCCCTCTCCTCTGTGTTTGCTGAGGTGACTCTCTATTGGTTTTGATTTTGGTAGGGAAAAAGTAAGGGAAAAATAATGTAACTAACATTGTATGTTAAAATTTTATATTATTTCACTCAATTGCTTTTCATCACGGAATTTTGTCTTCCTCCATTTTAATTTTTTATTTTGTGTATTTAGAAACAAATAATCTGTTCAGAATTTTTCAAACAGAGATTTGTAAAAAAATACTCAATAGTTAAAAACCAATGATTTGAGTTGTTACCATCTTCGAGAATGCACCGTGGATAATTTCCCCAAAGAAACCTTCCTATCAAATGAACGTTGATTATGCCTGAACCTCTTCAAAACAACAACCGATAGGAGTAGGAAAAAAAAACCAGTGTTTACCTTCTTTTTTCCTTCCTTTGTCTACTCTTTTCAATTATTATTGGCTTTTATATGCAGTTAAAGGGGCCGGTTCCCCTCACACTTAAAAAAATATCTTACTTTTTCGGGTCCCAATGTGATGTTCTGATTCATTGATCTTGTTTGAACGAGTAAAATAAAAGGTCCTGCAAAATTTCAACTCAATCGGATATTGATAAGTGTTTCATCCAAACAGTTTTAAAAACACTAGTTCCTGTCACAGTTTTTGCAAAACTATTTAGATCAAGTACATACCGGTATCCGATTGAGCTAAATTTTTGCAGGACCCCCTATTTTACTCATTTAAACAAGATCAACGGTTTGGAACATCACAGTGGGGCCCAAAACAAAAATCGAGCGTTTTTTATGTCTTTTTTTAAGTGTGAGGGGATCCGGCCCCGCAATTAAATCGTACAATTAAAAGAAGAGGCAAACTTAACCAGAAAAGGAATTATGTTCGAGTTGATCGAGAAAAAATGGTGACAACGGCGGTGTTAGCATGGTAATGTATTATTTAATTACGTGCAATCTATCAAATTTCATTGCATAAATATGGGAAGTATGAATAGCATATTTTTGGGAAGCATGAGCGATCGTACGATAAGCTAGAAGTTTTTGTGCATAATTTTTTTAAAGGAATTGATATTCACACTCCCAATTTTGATGCAGGGGCACCAAGCTACAATAGTTTTCAAAAATGATCTTTTTGCAAGTTTCATGATTTACTTCAGGCACTCCAAAAAACCTTTACTCTTCTCCTTTATTTCAAGCACTTTAAAAAAGCAAATAGTTTTTTTTTTATCAAAAAAAAAGGCAAGATAGTTGCTCAACTCCTTTTGCAACTATCTTCTTTTCTGGCTCTAATTTTTTGGAAACTCAATTGCTAATTTGAAAAAAAAAAATTCATGCAAATTGCATACTGAGCTTTTGATATATGTCCCAGTACTAATCATCTAAGGAAGGAAAATAAAAGAAAGCTAAAGATCAACCAAGGACCCCACCCCTCTTAGTGACGAAATGCATAATTTTTTCCTTCCTATTTCCCATTTCTTTTGCGTTTCGATTTTGAGGGAAAAATGGTAGATAATGAGTACGAAAATATAAAGATCTTGTGTCGTAGCCATTATTAAAAATTTGCAGCATCAACATTTTCAATTGTGTACTGTTTATTTTGGAGAATTGTAGCAATGTTTTTTTTTGCTTTTGGTGTGTGTGTGTGTGGAACATGGCATGAAGCAATCTGACATATATAGATGTATGTTTAATATTTGGAACCTAATGTTTATGTTGTGGATGTTTAATGTTCGGAGTGTAATATTAATGTTTAGAACCTAATGTTTATGTTTGGTTTTGTTTCATTTTTCCTTTTGGAGTGCCTTAATAAATGAGGAGCTAATTTGGGGGTGGAGTGCTCTAGTAATTTTTATATCTTAAAAAGGGTAATTTAGTAACTTCAATAAATATTGGAGTGCCTACATAAAAAATGGAAGCTCCAAAATCAGCACCCTTTTTTAAATCAATGTTCGACTTGCACATGTGTGTCTGAACCTCTAGTCTGTAAAAAGTGCACGCGTCGAAGAGAGTGAGGTCGCGGGTTTTCTGTTTATTAGACAGGCAAAATAATCTTTTTGATGTTTTGACAATATTTAGAAACTTTGTAAACGCTTGTAAAAACGAAAAAACAAAATCCCGTTATAAACATGTTTTTTATGTTGTTTGCAAATTTAACCAAAAACAATAAATAAAAAACATAAACGTTACCAAACGCCCTCAAAATAAAAAACGCTATTTTGTTATATTCACCAACTTCTCTCTCTAAAATCAAAAGCGCTCTCCTTTGGTTTCTTTTCGAATAGGAGGGGCACCCTTCTCTCCTTTCTCTCTTTCCCGTCTCTTCTTCTCCTTTCTTTTTCTTTCTTTTCTCTTCTCCTGCTTTATGCAAGTCTCAGCGGACTTGGTGGTTAATGACTGTGGGTGGCGGCGTTGTGCTTTGGTTAGAGTGACGTCGCGGGATCTCTTCCTGTGTCTTTCATTGCCGGTGGGCTTGCGTTACGTCGTCTAGCCGCTTCGTAGCGGTGCGGGCATTTGCTTCTCCTTGTTCGACCTCGACTTCTCCCAATTTCCCTTATTGCCACCGGCTTTGGCTCTCTTGGGCCTTGTTTTGCCACCGCTGTCTGGTGCGCTGTTTCCCTGTCTTGCTACTCCAACGCCATTTTCACTCCTAGGGCTCTGGCAGCCGGTGGTGGGTTCTATGGGTTCATCTCTTGGGACAATCCGGTATGCTCAACGGCGTTGTGGAGTTGAGGGTTTTGGGGCAACAGCAGTCTCTTTTTTGGGCCGGTCGAAATGTCTGGTGGTTTTCGTGCCTATTGTAATGTCTGGGTTTTAGATCCTTTGGATGTTGGCCTTGGGCCTTTACGTGGGCTTTTTTCCAATGGGTGTCCTCATCAATTGGCTCTTTTTCAACCGTTAATTTGGGTCTCAGATCGCACGACTCATGCTTTGTTGCCTTTTCCTTGCCCCTATTAGTCTAGTTTTTTGCCGTTTAAAAAATACCAAACGCCCCCTAAAATGAGAAAAAGTATGAATCGCAGGTGGTGTGTGCTAAGTGGCACCGTGTTAATGCCAATTCCCATTATACGTTGTCGTGCCACTGCCATATCAAATTCTGTCAAACAGGTTGTGAGGTCAGCCTGTTTGATCCGTTGGTTGGTGGCGAGGACATTCCAAATTCTTATAATGATTGGCACAACAAAAGTTTCAGGGACAGAATAGAAAGTATTTATGCATGTAAGTGGTAGTTTGGCCTAGAGACGTAGATGAGCCAAAACCTTTGGCCTAAAATTACCGTCCATTCATGCATGTAAGTGGTAGTTTGGCCAAAAATTCAATATTTTGATTTGCTTTCGTATTTTCTGAATTTTTGTCAATTTGAATCAAAATATTTAGCCTTACTTGACGACAGAAAATTCAGGAATCTCGGGTTGCTGTGCATGTTGCTGCGTAGTGCACCCCTCGGCCGTCCGATTGTGTTTTGAACGATCCGGATGAGGCTTTGATTTTTTACTGGTAAAATAAATGAAAATTAAATTAAAATTGACGAATGCATCCGGAGGAAAAAAATATAAACTAAAGCTTAAAACCATTCACTAAAGAATTTCGAACATACAAATTTCAAGTTTAAAAATGAAAAAAAGCTACATTATTATGTTTCTGCAAAACTGTTGAACCTCAGGTGGTTTGTATATGTTACAGAGAACAATGTCAATTGGTGAAATACAAGTTTTCACTCTTTGTACTCAACAGGTGAAATAATTAATTAAGCACGTAACGGCATTTGGACGAGGTTGATACTTATACCCCGACAATGCATGTGATTATTGAAAGAGAGGGGGAGGAAAAAATAAGAGATCTGAGGGGGAGCGAGATATTGGAGGGGAAGGAAAAGTAAGAAAGGGGAGGGAGATATTGTAGGGGAAGGAAAGTACAAGATTTGGAGATGGGGGACGAGGAATGTGAGAATGGAGGGGAAGGAAATGGGGAGGAAAAAGCAAGACAAATGGGAGGGAAAAAAAGGAAGGAATTAAGGAACTAGTACGACATTGGAGGGGGAGGAAAAAGTAAGAGGAAGAAAAAGTAAAGGATTGGAGCGGGAGAGAGGGAAAGTAAGGCACTAGAGGGACGGGGAAAGTAACAGGAGGAAAAAGAAGATAAATGAGAGGGCGGATAAGAAGCGGGCATGTCATGAATGCGTGTTATCACTCAAAATTTCACGCGATTTTATACCCAGAAGTCCACAATATTTGTCTTTCTCTCTCTCTCTCTCTCTCTTTTTATTGTGGCTTTTGTCTTGTAATAAAACCATACTATATCATAATATGTACCATGGGGTCCTTCTGCAACCACAACACAAATCATTTTTACGATTATTGCTGTTACTAGCATAGATGTAATAAGATCATGCTATTTTCGATGGTCGACTGACATAACAATGTGTCACATATAGTTGAATAAAATACTTCTAAGTGCATAAATTCGGCCACGTACTCTATTCGCAGGTCTTAAACCTCATGAAATTTGTGCAAGTCATGCGTATGCTATGATCTATATGAGGATACAATGTTCTTCCAGGAGCATCATCTTTTAAATAAATTTACCCCCAGCTATTGCGCCGGCGGCTCTCTCTGGCCTTCTTACATGAAAGGACGACTCAACTATGAATTTGTAAAATGGTAGTAATATATATGAAAATGTTATACTACTAAGTTATAAAATTTTGAAGTCTGATTTTGGTTGTCTTTTTGGGTGTGTCGTCTTTGTCCAAAATGGGTTAAGTGGGGTTGGGTTGTTTTGGGCATTTGGGCCACCTTCTCTCCAAAAACAATAAATAAAAAACATAAACGTTACCAAACGCCCTCTAAATAAAAAACGCTATTTTGTTATATTCACCAACTTCTCTCTCTAAAATCAAAAGTGCTCTCCTTTGGTTTCTTTTCGAACAGGAGGGACACCCTTCTCTCCTTTCTCTCTTTCCCGTCTCTTCTTCTCCTTTCTTTTTCTTTCTTTTCTCTTCTCCTTCTTTATGCAGGTCTCAGCGGGCTTGGTGGTTAATGACTGTGGGTGGCGGCGTTGTGCTTTGGTTAGAGTGAGGTCGCGGGGTCTCTTCCTGTGTCTTTCATTGTCGGTGGGCTTGCGTTACGTCGTCTAGCCACTTCATAGCGGTGCGGGCATCTGCTTCTCCTTGTTCGACCTCGGCTTCTCCCTATTTCCCTTGCTGCCACCAGCTTGGCTCTCTTGGGCCTTGGTTCGCCGCCGCTGTCTGGTGCGGTGTTTCCCTGTCTTGCTACTCCGACGCCATTTTCACTCTTGGGGCTCTGGCAGCCGGTGGTGGGTTCGTCGGGTTCATCTCTTGGGACAATCTGGTATGTTCAACGGCGTTGTGGAGTTGAGGGTTTTGGGGCAGCAGCAGTCTCTTTTTTGGGCCGGTCGACAAGTATGGAGGGTTTTTGTTTTCTTTTGGTTTGGGCTTTGGCCCATTTGGTGGTTTTCGTGCCTATTGTAATGTCTGGGTTTTTAGATCCTTTGGATGTTGGCCTGGGCCTTTACGTGGGCTTTTTTCCAATGGGTGTCCTCATTAATTGGCTCTTTGTCAACCGTTAATTTGGGTCTCGGATTGCACGACTCATGCTTTGTTGCCTTTTCCTTGCCCCTATTAGTCTTGTTTTTTCTTCAGGATTAATGAAGTTTTTTGCCGTTTAAAAAATAAGAAAACGACCCCTAAAATGAGAAAAAGTTTGAATCGCAGGTGTTGTGTGCTAAGTGGCACCGTGTTAATGCCAATTCCCATTATACGTGGTCGTGCCACTGTCATATCAAATTCTGTCAAACAGGTTGTGAGGTCAGCCTGTTTGATCCGTTGGTTGGTGGCGAGGACATTCCAAATTCTTATAATGATTGGCACAACAAAAGTTTCAGGGACAGAATAGAAACTAGCTCTATTTTATAAGGACTAGATACGTAGATGAGCCAAAACCTTTGGCCTAAAATTACCGTCCATTCATGCATGTAAGTGGTAGTTGTTGGGGAAAATATATGAAACAGGAATTTCTGTAGAACAACAATTCTAAATAATATGCATCAAACAAATTAAAGAAATTAGATAAGTAGAGAAGGGATTAGAAAAGCCTGTGGGGTGGTCGAGGCACGTAAAATTGCGCTCTCCTTAGGAAAGATACACCCCCTTCTGCACGGGGTTGAATGGCGCTCCTTCCCCAAGATACAACGACCTACGAGCCTCCTTCTGTGCAACGAAGTTAACTCACGAACCAAGTTGTTTCCCGACACTCAAAATCCGAATAAAATCAGTAGTAATAAAAGTTACGGTAATATATATGAAGAGGTGAAGTAGATGATATAGAGCACTTGAATATTGATTAAATAAAGAATCTGTGCTCTCGGTTTGGTGTTTCAAATGATGGCAGTATGGTGGATCAAAGGCCAATGGTTTATATGTCAGAAGGAAGAGGATCACTTTTGTTGCTGTATATTAAAACAAAAACCCAAATGTCTAATTTATAAGCAACCAAATGTACGTTAGTTGGTTGAGGTTAATCTGATTATTTGGAGAAAAAATAGGAACTGAAAGTCATCGTTATAACCAACGGAAAAGATGTAATCTCATTAGCAAAACCAACTAGTCCTATTATATAGTAATTAGAAATATGAAAGTGGTTTGTTTGTTGGAGTAAAAATAGGAGACCAAGTCAATAGGTCAAAACAAACTCCTTGTATCTCTCCAACATTAATTATTTACTATAAATGTAAATTATTTAAAACAACAAAAGTAAAATATTAAATTAGAACAACAATCCCCCACATAATTTAAAATTTTACAAGAGTGCTTTTACTGCGCAATGGGCATAGGTGTCTTCCGGACTTGAACCTACGCTTAGTGTTATCAAGTTTCAGTTTGAAGAACCGTAGTGAACGAATCTTGAACAAAGCCCTTGATCTCAAACTTACGCTTACCACACACACAGTACGGGAAACATTATGGTTCTGGAACGGTTTTGCGCGTTAGACGGTCATGCGCACGTATCTCGTTTCAATGAGTGTCTTTAGAGAATAGCCCAATTTCTCACAGCAGCGACCTCACTGCCACGCTCATATAGGTGTGTCCTCCAAGGGTTGTTTGTGACCAACACCCTGTAGAAATCCTACCTTGGACACATTCAGAGCTAAGCTCTTCCTATCGTCACATTACATGCACATAGCATGAGCACTATCACCATAGGAATAGGACCAGGGATTCCCCTCTTATATTTTAGTGCTCCTCCTAGTCACCATTCAGCTTCGTTGTTACCTATTGAACCTTATTCATGGGATCTCCAATCACAAAGGTTAGGTGTCCACTGAGGTGACTAACTTATGGGCATCAGTCCTACTCCCCTCGTTGATTAAAGAATTAGCCTTCGTGCTAATTCGAGAATATGTTTTGTTCTTTTTAAGATACAAACATTTCTCAGCAATTTTTTTTTTAATACATCGAAGATTAGCCCGTTTCTTATGAGAATTCTCTTTGGGCTGATCAGGCCCCCACATTTGTAGAAATTTAAGAGCTCAAGTATTGCATGCTAGCCAACACGTTCCTGCAAAGTTCCAAACTAACATTCTCCAAAACAAGATTAGTGGAGTTCTTCAGTATCATGTGGCGATTAGCAAATAAAAATAAGACCACACATTTCAATCTCCTGAAAGACTTCATTATTGAAGTCGTCGTAAATTGGCCAATGTGCTCCTGAAACTTTCAAACGGAACACCAGGATACAAAGTTAATATAGTATCATTAGAATAAATCTTTGAAGGTAATGAAATTACCATCTACTGATCATCATGGTAATGAACCCCCACATAAGTTTATAATTTTCTCTACTGCAAATAGACATGTTATTCTATGCAGAAAAAGTGATCTCTATAGTTGTTTATGCATATTAGGCCCAACAATTAACAACACTCAAAATAGATTGAGCACCCAAATTGCCAAATCAAAGCAATTCAGGATAATAATGCAACCCATAGTTTTCTCCCTTTTTTTTTTTTTTCAGTTACAACATGTAGCTTCCAGAAAACTTCAACAATTCTTACAGAATATTCACACTACTGCAAAGGACTTGAAAATCCAATAAAAATAATGCTTACTGGATGTGGACTCAAAGTTTTTAACCCTTAATGACGAACAAAGCATATCAAGTGCTCAAATATTCCCCACAAGTCAAACATTAGACCTTGTGCCAGAAAATAAAATAAATCTCTTAAAGATAATGTACACAAAATGTTGCACCTTTTATTGTCTTCTTAATTATTGCAATCAGTAGAGGTGAAAAAATAAGAGTTCTTATGAGGTCCACAATAAGCAAAGTCAGTGACTTTTAATTTACCATGAAATAATTAAACACCCAAAATTGTGAAAGTCACTTGAATCGTACACAATCCATAATAAATTCAGTCATCACAAACATGATTTTAAGAAAGACTATGGTATCAATTTTTTCTGACATATTTAAGAATTGAGAATTTCAAAAAGAAGCTCTTGCCATCTTTCATTGAACATGAGAAGTAAAATTAAGGATACAAAATAGAATTTTGTTAAATCCATAGAATGTATTTCGTTGAAGCATTTCAATACTAGCCATAATATGAATTTTCAATTACAGCCACTTATAAGCCCCACATTCAACAGCTGCACAAATTTAAATAGGATAATTTGGATAACTATTCAAATAATGCGGACAAAGTTCTGCAATGATATAATTTTTTTTAGAACACCATTGGAAGTGCTCAGAGAAATTTGGTTTCAATTTCCACCCATTCTGGCAGCCTCCATCTCACCTATCCTAATGTTTATTTTACACAAACAATGTGACCATGATCAAACATACTTGCATCTATACAAGTAATTATGCCTGATTCACAAATCAATAAAATTTACTCCTCAGTCACACACACACACACACACACACATATATATATATATATATATATATATATATATATATATATATATATATATATATATTATATTATCTGTCAAGAATTATAAACAACAATTTCATTCATTTCAAATCAAGAGATGTCATATTGCAAAACTTTATATGCAAGTGTGACAACATTTAACCCATCACAACTCGGAGAATGATTTCCTTAATTTCATTATGCATAGAAAAGTACAAAGCTTCATATTTAGTAAACTGCTTCTTCTAATCCGTAGTGGGCATAGTTTACACTCTACAAACAACTAGAATTAACATTATTTATACACCAATTTATAGTTTATGCATAGAGGCTTAGAGCCATGACCAACCAGTACATGCAAAGACTACACTACATGAAGTGTTGTGTTGCAATTCATAGTACAAGCAAAGTTCAAATTTGGGCATAGCTAGTTTTTCGACCTCTATTGTTAACAGCCCAGGTACAATCCTTTTTTAAAAACAATAATCATAGCTACCACTCAAAGCTCCAACATATATTCTTATAAAGAAATTCCTAAATTATCTTTCCTAAGATTGTTGGGGAAAATATATGAAACATGAATTTCTGTAGAACAATAATTCTAAATAATATGCATCAAACAAATTAAAGAAATTAGATAAGTAGAGAAGGGATTAGAAAAGCCTGTGGGGTGGTCGAGGCACGCAAAATTGCACTCTACTTAGGAAAGATACACCTCCTTCTGCACGGGGTTGAATGACGCTCCTTCCCCAAGATACAACGACCTACGAGCCTCCTTCTGTGCAGCGAAGTTAACTCATGAACCAAGTTGTTTCCCGACACTCAAAATCCAAATAAAATCAGTAGTAATAAAAGTTACGGCAATATATATGAAGAGGTGAAGTAGATGATATAGAGCACTTGAATATTGATTAAATAAAGAATCTGTGCTCTCGGTTTGGTGTTTCAAATGATGGCAGTATGGTGGATCAAAGGCCAATGGTTTATATGTCAGAAGGAAGAGGATCACTTTTGTTGCTGTATATTAAAACAAAAACCCAAATGTCTAATTTATAAGCAACCAAATGTACGTTAGTTGGTTGAGGTTAATCTGATTATTTGGAGAAAAAATAGGAACTGAAAGTCATCGTTATAACCAACGGAAAAGATGTAATCTCATTAGCAAAACCAACTAGTCCTATTATATAGTAATTAGAAATAGGAAAGTGGTTTGTTTGTTGGGGTAAAAATAGGAGACCAAGTCAATAGGTCAAAACAAACTCCTTATATCTCTCCAACATTAATTATTTACTATAAATGTAAATTATTTAAAACAACAAATGTAAAATATTAAATTAGAACAACAGTAGTTTGGCCTAAAATTCATTAGTTTGATTTGCTTTCGTATTTTCTGATGTTTTGTCAATTTGAATCAAAATATTTAGCCTTACTTGACGACAGAAAATTTAGGAATCTGGGGTTGCTGTGCATGTTGCCGCGCAGTGCACCACTCAGCCGTCCGATCGTGTTTTGAACTACCCGGATGCGGCTTTGATTTTTTACTGGTAAATTAAATTAAAATTGACGAATTCATCCGGAAGGAAAAAAAATATAAACTAAAGGTTAAAACCATTCACTAAAGAACATACAAATTTCAAGTTTAGAAATGAAAAAAAGTTACATTATTGTGTTTCTGCAAAACTGTTGAAACTCAGTTACTCAGGTGGTTTGTATATGTTGCAGACAACAATGTCAATTCGTGAAATACAAGTTTTCACTCTTTGTACTCAACAGGTGAAATAATTAAGCACGTAACGGCTTTTGTGCAAGGTTTATACGTATACCCCAACAATATATGTGATTATTGAAGGAGAGGGGGAGGAAAAAGTAAGAGATCTGAGGGGGAGGGAGATATTGGTGTTGTTTGAGAGAGAGAGAGAGAGAGAGAGACAAGTGTAGGGTATTGAATTAACCCTTACACATAGAACCTTTATTTATATTATGATACGACTAGACACATTACCTGACTAGTCAATGTGGGACAAAGACACTATAGAGCAATATTAATAAGCTACTCTAACACTCCCCCTCAAGCTGGAGAATAAATATCACAAAATCCCAGCTTGTTACATAGAAACTCTAAACGTGGTTTAAACAGTGGTTTGGTGAAGATATCAGCCAATTGAGCTCCGGTAGAAACAAATGGAGTAGATAACACACCACCATCTATCTTCTCACGAACAATATGACAATCCACTTCAATATGCTTTGTTCTTTTGTGAAACACTGGATTTGAAGCAATATGGATTGCTGCTTGATTATCGCAATACATAGGAATAGGTAACTCCACACCGAACCCTAACTCCATGAGGAAAGCTCTTAACCAGACAATCTCACAAGTCGTGTGTGCCATGGCTCGATACTCCGCTTCTGCACTAGACCTTGCAACAACCGTTTGTTTCTTACTTTTCCATGTGACTAGATTGCCACCAACAAAAGTACAGTACCCAGTAGTAGACCGTCTGTCAGATGGTGATCCTGCCCAATCAGCATCAGTAAAAGCTTCAACACGCAAATGACCATTAGACCGATAAAACAAACCTCGTCCAGGATGAGCTTTAAGATATTTCACAATACGAAGACAAGCTTCCCAGTGTGGAAGCCGAGGAGTTGACATAAACTAACTCACCATACTGACAACGAATGAAATATCAGGACGTGTATTGGTAAGATAATTCAACTTGCCAACTAAGCGACGATACTGGTCCGGATGTGGAAATATCTCCCCCTGATCAACACAAAGCTTCACATTAGGATCCATCGGAGTCTCCACAGGTTTTGCTCCCAGTAAACCTGTTTCCTCAAGAATATCCAATGCATACTTTCGTTGAGACAAACTGATTCCCTCCTTGGATCTTGCCACCTCAATACCCAAGAAATGCCGTAGCTTACCCAAGTCTTTAGTGTGAAATTGACGCTATAAAAACTGCTTCAACTCATCAATGCCTTTCTGATCATCCCCAGTAATGATGATGTCATCCACATATACAATTAACACTATTTTTCCACGCTCTGACTGGAGAAAGAAGACAGAATGATCAGAATGAGATCAACGCATACCAAACTGTATCACAGCATCACTGAACCGACCAAACCAAGCTCGAGGTGACTGTTTTAGACCATATAAAGCTTTGTGAAGACGACAAACCTGAGCACGCTCCCCCTGAGCAACAAACCCAGGAGGTTGCTCCATATATACCTCTTCAAGCAGATCACCATGTAAGAAGGCATTCTTGACATCCAATTGAAACAACGGCCAACCAAGATTAGCAGCAAGAGAAATAAGAATCCGGACAGAGTTTATCTTGGCAACGGGAGAAAAAGTCTCTGCATAATCAACCCCGTATGTTTGTGTATAGCCTTTGGCCACAAGGCGGGCCTTATACCGCTCAACAGTGCCATCAGGATTAAATTTGACCGTAAAGACCCACTGACAACCAACAGTAGACTTTCCTGGCGGAAGAGGAACCAACTCCCAAGTGCCATTTTCATGGAGAGCAGTCATCTCAATCTCCATTGCTGTCTGCCACTCAGACAAAGAAAGGGCCTCCTGTACAGTGTTAGGAACATAGATAGAAGAAACGAACGAAGTAAAGGCACGAAGGGAAGGAGACAGATGATTATACGCGACATAGTGAGAAATGGGATGAGAAGTGCAAGTACGAGTACCTTTACGTAGAGCAATAGGAAGATCAAGGTCAGATAAGGAAGAAGAAACTACCAGATCTTGTGATGGAGGAGGTGTTGGGACAGGTGCTACCGGATCTTGTGACGGAGGAGGCGTTGGGGCAGGCGCTGGTGGTGCCTCTATTGCTTTGTTGCGACGAACGTAAACCTGCAAGGGCTTCTCCTGCAAGGGGTTCACAGAAGAACCATATGGGACTGCTATAGGAAAGACAGACTCAGACTCAGCCATAACTGCAGTTTGTGGACCCGAATAAAATGGCAATGACTCATTAAATGTAACATCTGCACAAACAAAGTGACGACGAAGAGTGGGAGAATAACACTTATACCTTTTCTGAGTGCGAGAGTAACCAAGAAAAATGCACTTAATGGACCGTGAGTCCAATTTACTCTGGTCGGGATCAAGAGTAAGAACTTAACATGTACACCCAAAAACCCGAGGGGGTAATGAGTGGAGAGGCCGACCGGGAAATAGGACTGTATGGGGTATTTGACCCCCAAGAACAGTAGAAGGCATACGATTGATCAAATAGCATGCAGTAAGAACTGCGTCACTCCAGTAAGACTTAGGAACTTTCATTGGAAATAACATGGCACGCATAACTTCTGATAAGTGTCGAATCTTGCGTTCGGCAACCCCATTTTGCTGTGGAGTCCGAGCGCAGGATGACTGATGAATAATCCCATGATCATCAAAAAACTGAGATAAAGTACTATGAAAAAATTCGCGTGCATTGTCAGACCGAAACATACGAATGCAAGTATTAAACTGAGTCTTTATTTCCATGTAAAATGATTTAAAAATAGTCTTCAACTCAGATCTCTCTTTCATAAGATAAAGATATGTAATACGAGAGAAATCATCAACAAAGATAACATAATACTGAAAACCAAAAACATTGGGCACATGAATAGGCCCCCAAATGTCTGAATGAACTAACTAAAAAGGATGTGACACACGACGTTCAACCCTAGGATAAAATGGTACTCTATGATGTTTACTAAACTCATAAACTTCACAGGGCAAAGTGTTAACACGACTACATGAAGGAACTAGCCTTTTAATGGTTTGAAGGGATGGATGACCAAGACGACAATGATGTTGATATGGTGAAACTGATGACTGGAGAGCAATAGAGCTAGGGTGAACACCATCGGTAAAGTAATACAGGCCACCACGCTCAACACCGCCACCAATCTTCCTCCTCGTCTTGAGATCCTGAAACACACAACCATGAGGGGAAAAAGTAATAGAACAATTCAAAGACTTTGTAAGTTTACTAACGGACAGAAGATTTAATGGAAAACGAGGAACATGCAATACAGAGTCCAAAGTAAGAGAGGGGGTAAGTGGAACAGAACCCAAACTAATAACAGCAGTAGTAGAACCATCAGCTAGGGTAACATGGGGTGGTGTACCGATAGACTGACGATCAGAAAGAATGTGGGAACTACCAGTCATATGATTTGATGCACCGGAATCAATAACCCAAGGAGTGGAAGGAAGAGAAGATGCAACACAAGTAACAGAAGGACCTGTCTGAGATAGCGTAGCAGTGGCAAAACCTGACTGAAGTGACACGAGGCGTTGGTACTCCTCTACAGAAATAGTCACCCTACTGTTGGCAGAAGGATGAGTAAACCGTCCAGCATCCTCAGAAATAGTAACCTGATGAGCCTGAGGAAAACCATGAAGATCATAACAATACCCCACTGTATGATTTGTACCCCCACAATGGGTACACTGTCGATTACCATAACCAGAACCATAACGACTACAACCACCACGACCAAAACTACCTCCCCTTGACATGCGACCATAACCAAATCCACCACGATCACCAAACTTAGAACCACGGCCAACAAAACTAGAAACAGTAGCGGAAGCAGTACCAGACTTCATCACAAACAAATCCAAACACCAACACAGAACCCACTAATCAACCAAACAACCAACAAAATGATCAACCTTGTCTACTATCCACCAACAAATCAACCAACCACTACTCCATCAAACACCAACCAATAAACTTGAAGTAACTCAACGATGAATCACCGAGTAATACATACAGCGAACGACAATTGATAATAAAATGACCAAAATCAACAAACTCGAAGAGCCCAAATATTCAAATTTAACCTAGCAGATCCGCAACAATGATCATTCAACCACATGATAAAGCAATCCAACAAGAAAATCATGAAAAAAACTTCACAGAGGCAGATCAACCAGAGTCCAACCTTTTACGAACTAACAACTCAGCAACCACCAACAACAGATCACCAAGAACTCAGCAACCACCAACAACAGATCACCAAGAAACAGAACATAGGTGTGAGATCAAAATCTGTCACACATTAGATAACTGGACCAGAACACGAACAAAAGGCAGCAGTAGAAGACCCAATTTGATCAGATCGTGATATTCATGTGCTGGGCAAGTCAAACGTTCACTGGGTATGAACTGTGAGCAGCGATGAAGAACTTCGAAGGCATGAACAGCATATATGGACTCCGAACAGCACTGGGTATGTATTTTGGAGGATCGATTAGAGTTCGTATGGGTCGAACATAGGGTTTTGAGATTCAAATAGGGGTGATTAGGCCTGAATAGGTTGGACTAGGGTTCGAACAGGTTCAAACAAGATCGAAATCAACTATTTCGAGCACTGTAGTGCGATTTTTGAGAGGTAACACCAACTAGGTGGTTTCGAAATTGTCTGGATAGGGTGTGATTAGGGTTTTTAGGTGCAAAGGTTGGAGGTGTGGTTCGATTTTGATGTGGAGACGTGGTGGTGATGGTGGCTAGGAATTAGGATGGTGGACGAACAGGGTTTCGGTAGAGTTAGGATGGTTTTTTTTTTTTTTTTTTTTGATGACGATGGTGGTTTATGGTGGGATCAGAAACCGCTCTGATACCATGTTGTTTGAGAGAGAGAGAGAGAGAGAGAGAGAGAGAGAGAGAGAAGTGTAGGGTATTGAATTAACCCTTACACATAGAACCTTTATTTATATTATGATACGGCTAGACACATTACCTGACTAGTCAATGTGGGACAAAGACACTATAGAGCAATATTAATAAGCTACTCTAACAGAGGGGAAGGAAAAGTAAGAAAGGGGAGGGAGATATTGTAGGGGAAGGAAAAAGTACTAGATTTGGAGATGGGGGAGGGGAAATGGGGAGGAAAAAGCAAGACAAATGGGAGGGCAAAAAAGGAAGGAAATAAGGAACTAGTACGACATTGGAGGGGGAGGAAAAAGTAAGAGGAAGAAAAAGTAAAGGATTGGATGGGGAGAGAGGGAAAGTAAGGCACAGGAGGGAGAGTGAAAAGGAAAAGGAGGAAAAAGTATGACAAATTGGAGGGCGAATAAGAAGTGGGCATGTCATGAATGCATGTTATCCCTCTAAAATCACGCGGTTTTATAACCACAAGTCCACAATATTTGTCTCTCTCTCGATCTCTCTCTCTTGTTATTGTGGCTTTTGTCTTGTGACAAAACCATACTGTATCATAATAATATATGCCATGGGGTCCTTCTGCACCCACGATGCAAGTCATTTTTACGATTATTGATGCTACCAACATAGATGTAATTAGATTATGCTATTTTCGATGGTCGACTAACATAACAATGTGCCTCATCAAATGAACCATTTGGATCAATCATTGTGGGGTCAGAGAGGGCTCAAATAACATGGATTATTTGCATGACAGTCTATCCACAAAATTGGAGGGAAGGCTCTTCCATTGAACAATACTACTAGTAAATTATGGTGGTCATACAAGGGTGTCACATATATATAGTTGAATAAAATACTTCTAAGTGCACAAATTCGGCCACATACTCAATTTGCAGGTCTTAAACCTCGTGAAATTTGTGCAAGTCAGGCGTTTCCGAAATAGTGAGATAGTTTTAAATCTCGGTATTGGTCGTGGTATCGGTGTATCGGTATCGGGGCGTATCGGCGATACGTCACGGGAATCGGCTGTCTCGACCGTGAATTTTTTAAAATCATTAACAATATGTAAAAAACTTGATTGTACACTCTTTTTTGTCTCTCATTAGCTTAATTAGTCATATTTTAACTTATCTTATCACATATAATGGAAACAAACCACCACCACGATGCACTCTCTCATTGCAAGTGGGGTGAGGCAGTAGCTGTAGCCTATCTCGGGCGAAACAAATTTTGGGCTCAAGGGTTGACAGCTATGAACACCTGTGTGCCTGTGGTCCAAAGATTAAAGGTAAAACAAGATGCCCTTTGAAAAGGCACGTTCTCTTTTTTTTTTGGGGGTAATTTAAGGGCAGGTTCTTACATGGGGTCTAAGGCATAGTTTTCAGCAGGTGAGTTCAGCAGGTGCTAAAATTATATTTTTGAAATCAAAAAATGAAGTAGTTCTATGTATCATTTTTTGATTTTTTTTGCACTAAATTAAAGTACTATTCGTCCACTTTAATTCGGTGTGAAAAATTTTAAAAATAATACACGAAAACACTTAATTTTTTTATTTGAAATACCATAATTTTAATATCTGCTGATTGCTGAACTCATTTATTAAAATTATGATTAATTTTAGTGACTGAATTACTAAAATCTTCTAGAAAACTATGCCTAAGTTCTTCCTCTTGGACTTACACGCAAAAGTACCACTGCCTTTTGGCTGAATATTCAAATCAACAATGGTCCAATCGGTCCTCTACTAGCAGCGTACTCGGTGGGTGATAGTTTATATATTCAAGTGGGACTTTTTTTGCCATGGTCCCAATGCTCCAAAAACTTTACGTAAAGTGGGTTTTTAACATAGGGCAGTGGGCCCATAATCGGACAGAGTGCTCTTCTGCAGAGACTGTTGCTATACGTAATTTGCAAGTGGTTGAGCAATTTTCAAGTTGCTTTCAACTGTGCCACACACACACACAATTTTTGAAAAGTTATTGTGCTTGTTATGTATACTTATTTCTATCCCTGTGGGTTATGCAAGGACGTCCTATTTCCCACCCCGAAGGGTTGTGTCGGGAATTACACAAATTTTCTTTTTTTTTTCTTTTCTTTATTTTATTTTGTCCTCTCTGGGGTATACCTCTTGTAGGCTGTATATCTATTTATCCTTTTTTAATTTCAAGCTAAATTACCAAAAAAAAAACCCACCACGATAAGGTTATATTACGAAAATAAGCACATCATAGAGCTTTTACAACACGCAATTACAAGCCATAACAAGTTTCAAGCTCAATAGCCTAGCTCCTAGTCTTAGTCATACATAATATGCTAGTACAACTCAATACCAAAATGGTTTGCGCGGAGGCACCGGAGGATCTACATTTTCTTGATTGTTATGATGATCACCATGGCTGTGTTGACCTTCAAAGAGAGATCCATAGTAGTTGCTGATGAAATTACAATGATCAAACCTGTTGGTGGTGCCACTACTATTTGATTCTTGTTGAGAATAATCATTATTTCCTGGTAGACCAAACGTAGTGTTACTACCATAAGAAGAGCTCTCAGAATATGGATAATGGTGAGATTGATATGGATATCCCATCCCCATGTATGGTGGTACTGGTTGATTTAAAAAAGGTTGCTGCTCTGGAGGGGGATAATTAGGATATGGAGGTGGTTGCCGGTGCAAATTATGTGGTTGACATTGATCTTGCCTAACTCCAAGCTGTCCAAATCGGTCTCCTAGATTATAATCACTGTAAAAGTCACCAAGACGACGTGAACGTCTATTGGTTCTAAGTGATTCCACATCATCACCGGTTACTAAGTGTCGCTGGTCTTGTTGTGTAGAACCCCTAATGCCATCGTCCTCGTCGTGATAAGTTGTGTGACTCGCTCTATTACCATTTGCATGATGTCTGATCTCATTTTGCCCACCACTCCCACCAATATCACCACTACCACTACCAGACGGACTCAACCCACGACCTCCACTAGAGCTATTTCCAGATAGATCTACGGGATTCTGCTCGTCATCACTCACATCCAACCATTGTGAATTGTCTTCATCATCTAGTCTTGCATGCTCTCTCTCTTGCAACCATGGAGATAAAGGATCATCCTCATCAAAGATGTAATTGAGATTGATGGGATTAAAATGATCATCTCTCTCCTCATCACTTCTTCTAGTTGCATGCCTAATCTTTAGCCTCATATTGTAGTACACAAAGACAAGCTTATTTAGTTTTTGGTACTTCAATCGATTCCTTGACTTTGTGTGTATTAGGCTAAAAGTACTCCAATTACGCTCACAATATGAAGAAGACATGGTTTGACTCAATACCTTCATAGCTACTTTTTTGAGCTCGGGAGCAGATGCGCCATAGTTGTACCACCATTCAGCTACAAAAAAAATCAAAAATTATAAATTTAGGATTATATTTGCTTTTTACTACAAGTGGTCACTGCATGTAATATTTTTTTTGCTAAAGAGTGGTCAAAAAAGTATTTAACAGGATTAGTAGAGTGGTATGCTCTTTGAGCCACTTGTGTGCCAAAAGAATCTTCTTTTTGTTCAAATATAGAAATCTGTACTTCAAAACATATATTTATCACCAAATCTACATCCAGGAGTCATATATATTTCTTGAAAACTATGAAATAACTACTTACTTGGTTGATGGCTGCCACTTGCTCTTCCACATCTGGCAATAATTTCATGATCACATTTCTAACTCCATCCATCACCTCACTGTGAGTAGACAAATGACCGCCATATTGAAATATGGGATTTAGGAAATAACCTGTACATTTATTCAAATATTCCAAAGAGAGTTAGACAATGAAAATATAATAAATGAACATTTAGGGACTAGTGTTTTAAATCAATTGTTAGTATAAAATTGTTTACCTGCTGCATGCAAGTCTATGTGTAACTGAAAGGCCCATCGATGGTCAATAATTCTCCAATACTCAGTATAATAACGACAACTATTTTTTATGGCCATCTTTGCCCTATCCATGGCTTAATAAATAAACCCCATCGTGGGTTTTAGATCCCCATCCACAAGCCTAAGTACTTTCACAAGTGGTTCCTATACTTTTAAAATGTCTGCTGCTTTTACCCAAAAGTCTTTCGATTCTATGCCATTCTTAGCTTCCTTTGCCCCATCCATTTTTGCATATCGTGTATTTTTCCACTCCGTAGAATTGAACATTTCCTTCAAACCAGTTTTGTGTCTAACCAAGCTCTCCAAAGTAATAAAATTTGTGGCAAAGCGTGTGATGACGGGACGTAACAACTCTCTTCCTTCTGTGTATCTTTTCATGTAATCAAAACCCAATCATAACTGTAAATGAAGCGCGTGATTTTCTTTGCATTTTCCAACATCGATCCTACACTCTTTTTCTTTCCGGTGTCCTCCAAGATTAAATCAATGCAATGAGCGGCACAAGTAGTCCAATACAAATGTGGCCTCTTTTCCATGAGCTTCTTACCAGCCGCCTTCATAGCAGCTTCATTGTCAGTTACAATTTGAACAACATATTCCACTCCAATTTCATCCACTGCCTTATCCATGAGACCGAAGTAGTAATCTGCTGTTCTGCTCAGCACATTTGTTGCATCAATGGACTTCTGATAAATTGTTCCACGATTACTGTACACTAGAAAATTAAACAATATGATTCCTTCTCAGTCCTGTCCATCCATCACACATAAGGCTAACGCCTCTCTGTTTCCAATTAGGCTTCATACTTTCTATCCATTTTTGTAAGCCCTCCATCTCTTGAGGCAAATACACTTCAGACACCTGTGAACAATTTAAAAAAAAAAGAACGCATTGTTATTGATGCTCAAAAAAATAAAACACAATGTTATTCATGCTAAATGTTAAATTAGAGCCTCACCTCGTAAGAACTAGGAAGCTTTGTTCCTTTCCCAACTTCTCGAGCAACATCCAACATTGGTTCAAGCCAAGGAGAATTTACTGTATTTATCAGAAGTCGAGTATATATCACAAATTGGCTAACTGCTCTTCCTAATTTTTTCTTTGCTATCCTAAGCAATCTGCTCGACAGCTTTGCTTGTTTCTTCCCTTTACTTCGTTCAAGATCAACTTCCATTTCAGCCAATAGCTGCTGGTGAAGATAGATTGGTCCATTTATCTGTGGTGCGGAATGTGCGGCTGGTGCTAATCTCACGAAGACTAGAACTGCGTCTCTCAAAACCAGGAGGAGGCCCAAGTTCAACCCTACCACCACCAGCCCCACTACTTCCTCCTACGTGATATCGACCCCCTGTTTGATACTTGAGTCTTTCTCTTTCCTCATATTCATTTTGAAATCTCAAGCTCTCTTGTCGTGCCATGGACATTTCTGGATCCGAGTCATCACTATGCATATTAAATGCATCATACTCATCTTCCTCATCACATTGTGTGGCTCTAATTTGTTCTTTTAATTCTTCCTTCCGTTTCCTTTTACCAAATTGTTTGGCATTATTTCCTTGCAAATGTTGCATCATTGGGATCCTAACTTCACTTGTAACCCGATCACATGAGGCAACTTGTCCTTTTTTGTGTGCCAAGTGTTCCTTCAACCTAGTTATACCACCACTCATTACACAATTTGCATTTTACTCTGCTTCTATTGTTCTTCTCCACCATAACTCCAAACTTCCACCCGATATCATCACTAGGAGCATCAGGATCAACATTAGTACCCCTACTTCCGCGACTACTTCCGTGGGACATTTAATTTTGATAATTAACCTATGATCAATGAGCAAAAAAAATATCAATTTAAAACCACTTTTTAGATTGACATATGAAATGCTATAAAGTAACGGTGTAATACATGCCGTGCAAACAACAAATTAAGACCCACTACTCTTTTTTTTTTTAAATGAGCACTAATAAATTGAGTACTACTATGAATACAAATCCCTTTATAAAAAAAACTAGTTATAACTTTTAAATCGGTAATGAATTTTATATTCAATATAGATATTGTTTGATAGATTTTAATAAATTTTGTAGGACAATGTTCTCGAAATCAATTAACACAAATTACGAGATATAATCAATTAAAAAATTACATAAACTCTCAAAAGGGGCAAATAAGTGGGGATGGATGGAGTACCGTCAACGTTGGACTTTCATTGATCGTGGTGATAGTGTTGAGTACTGAATGGTTCCACAAGTGAGAATTTTTAGGTAAATGTGGAGTCTTTCTTTATTTTCGAACATTGGGAGATGATGGGACTGGCAATTTTTTTAATTGTAGAGTGTAGCTTGATTGACCCTACAAGGAAGTATAAATTCCCTTGAGTAAATTAGGCAGTGTTTTGAGAGGGGTTTTGCTAGACACCTCTGAGCCGACTCCGTACGTACTTTTTCTTTGTGAGCATGGGTTTTGCTGTTTGCTCCGTAATTTTTCTTTTTCTTTGTGAGCCAACGCTATATATATAACATGGGTTTTGTTGTTTGTGAGCTTTATTGGGTGATGTCCTTTTTCTTTCTTTCTTGGCATTAACGATTTTTTAGGTGGAAGTCCAATATGATGCTCACCCAAAAAATGGGTGATGTCCAGAAAATCAACTACAGTAGTTAATTTCTTATAAACACATATGGGATAAAATACAGAAATTCCATATTTAGGCCTGATTTGGGTAAATTGAAAAAAAAATGATTTTTTGATTTTTTTGGTTTTGTTCTTATTCAAATTTTTTCAATTTACCCAAACCAGGCCTTATTAGATTTCTCATTTTAGAAAACAAGCAATGAGAGGAGTATTAAAAAAGTCATTTTCCTTTTTTAACTTTACCGAAGTACTAAGGCTGTGTTTGATTGATAATTTTGAGAAGAATATTTTGAAAAATATTTTGGAGATAGTGTTTGGATGAGTTTTTGGAAAAAATAATAAATAGAGAGAAGTGTAATAATTGGAGAGAGATAGAGAGAGAAATGAGAATAATGATTGGAAAGAGGGGTATGAGTAGAGAGAGAAACGTGATTAATGATTGGAGAGATGAGAGATGGAGAAAGAATCTTTTTGAAATTTTTTTTGGAAATGTGAAATGAACAAAGTGTAAGTCTGTGGGTACTTCTAGTAGTTTTGTCAGGAAAAAGTTAAAAACGAGTAATAGCGTGTACAAATAAACTAGTATATTTTGTTACAATTAATTGGACTGATTGATCTGATAAATTTGACAAAACTCTAATTGTGGTAAAACAATTTGTCAAGAAAGATGATTTTTTTTGTCATTTTTAGCTCCAAAAGTCAGCAAGAATGGAATTGAATTTTTTGTCACTTTTAGCTCCAAAAGTCGGCAAGAAAAACATATACTTTGAACAAAGGATTGAATGAATTGATTGAACACTCGTCAAATATCCGAATAAATTGATTTTTAACTGGAACAAAAAAACATTTACAAATAATTTCAAACAAAACGAACACCTTAGATCATTTACCATTTACATCGGCCCAATTCAAATCCCAAACAAGGGTTCAGTGCATAATCAGTACCTCCCCTTTGTACCCATGGTTGGTTAACTTGGCTCTACCAAGAAAATTTAGGTTTAATTTGTTCCTTATAATTAATTAGAAAAATGATTTTTGACAATTTTTTGCTTTTGGTGGTGGACAGATTCATAAAGTTTAAGGTTACATAAAAAAAAAAAAACATATATCCATATATGGGGTGTTCCACTAACTTGTTTTTTGGTTTTTTAGACCTTTAGTTGTAGTTTAAATCTACAACTTGTTCCATTGAAGTGTTTTTTTGGTTTTTTAGTTGTAGTTTAGGGTAGTTGGTTTTTTTGGGGAGTTTTTGTTAGTGAAATAGTGTAATTTTTGAGTTAAAACAAAACTAGTTTTTTTAGGGAGTTTTTTATTAGTGAAATAAAATATTTTTTGAATTAAAACAAAATTAATTTTTTGTTAGTGGAACGTGGCTAGTACGTTACTCCTAGATATTATATATGTATCGGTAGGCAGGATTCAAAGAAAAAAAATAAATTATATGTGGTCCACAAGACCACAACCACAGGCCACTACAATCTACACATGTCATATATATCATATATCAGACTATGAGAGAGAGAGAGAGGGAGACTTTTCGTGCTACAGCCTACAGTAGAGAGAGAGACTTTTCGAGAGTGAGAAGATACCTCGGTGAGTCAGTGAAGAAGAAGGTGAAGACGAAGTGATGCCGTGATGGGGTTGGTCGGCGGACGGCGACCGAGTCGGTAAGATCTCCGGCCCCTCTATGCAATTTTTTTGTTGTTTCTTCCCCTCTCTCCCCTTCCTCTTTCTTGCCAAACGTTAGAGGAATCTGATAGTATAGCTAGAAGAGGGGGTTTATTTTAACTTGCCATTGATTTTTCCCGAGACCAGATCCACAAAATGTGGGAGAAGGCTGAAAATCTGAAAAAATGACTGTCATAGCGTCACGTCTGTCTTCTGTTCAACCGTCTCGGCCGATACGGGTGAATTGGACACTGTCTCGGCCGAGACACCGAGACGTATCGCGAAACGGGCGATACACTATGCGATTTTTCTTCCCACCGCTATATCGGCCCGTATCCGTCTCGGCCCCTTCAAATACCGGTACGAACCGGCCGATACGGTACGTATCGGCCGATATTCAAAAGTATGAGTGAGACCCACTTTATATGAGGATACAATATTCTTCCAGGAGCATCATCTTTTAAACAAATTTACCCCTAGCCATTGCGCCGCCTCATCTCCGGCGGCTCTCGCCGGCCTTCTTACATGAGAGGACGACTCAACTATGCGTTTGTAAAATGGTAGTAATATGAAAATGTCATACTACTAACTTTTAAAATTTTGAAGTCTGATTTTGGTTGTCTTTTGGGTTCTTTGTCCGAAATGGGCTAATTTTGGTCATTTGGGCCTCCTTCTCTGCTATAACAATTGCTTGGGACATCCCTAAACTCATTGATCAGGTAAGCCAAACAAGAAAAGATGCCCCTTATCAAGTCCCAGTCTTCTACAGATTCTTCTAGTCCCCACTAGGAGAAATTGAAGCATGAAAGTTACATTTATAGATGCATCCTTAAAATAAAAATTATGTTCGTAAGCATTAAGGTTTTTCTCCTTCCCTGTTGGCGTGGAACAAAATGGATCCCGAGGGCAGATTCACACAAAAAAAGTGAAAGGAAGCGCAGAGAATGAGTGGACTATATATTCTAGTTCAATATATAGTTTGTTACTGTATTTCATTTTCGTACTATGCCGCATAATGGGGTGCTCTAGCAAAGTTTTTTTTTTTTTTTGAATAAATTGGCTTTTCACGGTTTTTGTAGGAAAACAGTACTGGGAAAACAGTGATCGACAATTTTATTTTGGAAAATGAGAACACGAAATTACATAAAATCGAAATTCAACAATAACGAAGATGTAAAGGATAGAAAAAACCAAGTAGGTCCCGTGTTTCACACGATCTCCTTAAAGCAAATTCACTGCCCCACTTAGGGTGTTTGGGGTTTTGATCGGCGTCTGCTTCTCAGGATACAATGGCTAAAACGACCAATGATAACACCTACCGGATCACCTTGTCGAACGAACAAGTGCCTGTTCCCTCTCCCACTAAAAACCAACAAATAATTTTTGTGTAGCAGTGGTGTGTTTCGATGCGTCCAAATCCCTTACTGAAGCACCAATATTTTTATATACATGGGAGCCTATTCCATTTAAAGGCATTGATTCTCAAAATCAATACAGCAAAATCAAAACCATAGGAATTGATCGATTGGATCAATTGATAGCCAATAAGTAGTATTTGCTACACGTGGGTATGTAACTGATGAAGTTAAAATTTTCCTTGGACATTTAAAAGGACACCAACTTTCCAGTTGTTGTCCGACCCATGCACCAATTGCCCAAATTCAATATCGAACTTAGCCGAGCTAGACATAGACCATAGACCTCGGACCATAGGCCACGGGCCCACAAATTCTGAGTCCCAGTCCCGACCCCGGTCTCGTTCAGGTGTTCAGTGACGGCACGTGCACGTGCATCCCTTTGGCTTTTTTCGATTCCCACATTGATACAATTCTCATTCATCTTAAATATGAAATTTGCTCATATTTAGGCTCACCCAAATATTCGAACAAATCTTTCATTTTTCCAACAATACCCCACATGAATGAAATTGGTAGAAACTGACACAAAATAAATAACTAAAAAAAAAGACTCGGAGAGAGAGTACAATGGATCAATTCCGCATAGGATATGTAGCTTGTCATGCCCTCGAAAATTTAAAAGATAATACATTAAGAAATTCCACGTGGACAATCAACAAGTCCACAGGTCACGGCAAAGTCCAGGTTTAGTAGTCAAAGATAACATCAAGGGGTACAATAATCTATGGGTACCCATACCCCAAATCGAAATACACTAGTGTTAAAGTTATTACAAATCCAAAGTCAAAACATATACTATGAATAAGTTACAACATCATCACTTCAAAATTATAAACTCGAGATGATAAGGTAACTTCTCTTTAAGCTTTCAAAAGATGTATGCAATCACTTCATGCACATCCAAGTCATGCTTCGTGCTGGGTACCTAAAAAATGATAGGTTGAGCTCACTAGCCCAGTAGAGAAACGTATACCAAAACTAAACGTAATGAAATGCAGATGCGAGATGAGGCATGAGGATGAAAGCTATATATGATAACCAAGAGTCTACGAGAGTCCGATGAGATACACATTGTGGACGCTCGTTTTTCGCGCGGGCGAAATAGATATCCACGGGGTTTTCGTTCTGAAAGAGGAGGATCCTGGAAAATGAGGAAAAATTTAGAGTCGTCACCCGGGGTTTAATTTTTGGAAAATGCTAGGTACCCGAGAAACCGTTTTAGAAAATATTGACTCTTGTGCCACTGAAAAAAAAGGGTTTGATCTGCGAAAAATAGAGATTTGGGCTCGGGAGCCAGGTTACGCGCGGGGAAGGTTTTGTTCGAAAAATGCACCTTGCGCGCCCGGAATTTTCCGGTCTTTACTAAACATTCGTGGGATTTTCTTTGAAAAGATTTTATGAAAAATTTTATTTCACATAAACAATAATAACATGCTTTTAAAGAAATAAACAAACAACAATAACTAATCAAATAGCATATGATCAAATAAATAAACACAAGAAAATTACTTAAAAAGGGGTGCAAAATATAAAAAGACAAAAGATAGAGGGAGGGAACTGTAATTTTGATGCACTAGTTTTACCAGAAAACAGAGCCTCGAACTGGAGAAAACAGAGCATTTTCCAATAGCGCCGTACGGCGTTCAAATGTACACCGCGCGGTGCCAAAAGTGTGCCGCACGGTTTCTCTGTGCAGTATTTTTCAAAAAGAATCTTGTTTTCGTCCGATTGAAATCAGCTTTGTTTTCTGATAAAAGCTACACTTCTCTGTGATCGAAATAAGTTTTAGAAAATGGTTTTTGTGAATGTACCTCATTTTGAGAGACAGCATCCTGCGACAATGGATTGTATCGCGAAATACTTACCCTAGAGGTTTTGAATTTTATTGAAATATCTCCGCTCGGGCTCAAGAAAAAACTATGGAGTTCCCCTCAAACCCAATGGAGAATCCCCCTCCTCAGAAGGTTACGACTTCTGTGAACGCGAATATATACCTCTGATTTTGCTTGATTTGAAGCTACAGACTTCGACAAGGATCGATTTGAGGACCGGGAATTATAGTTGGGGGTTTATAGAGACAAGAATGGTGTGGTTTGAAACTGGGGAATGATTTCGGCAAGGTAACGAAGAGAGCGTCGAGTTCGTTTCGAAAGTAAACTTTGCTGGGTCTCGATCTCTTTCCAGCCGCTCCCTCTCTCACCTTTTATAAAGGGATTTTTGGGGACAAAGCTCATCATTCCGATGATTCCCGTACGCTAGCGTTTGTAATGATGTGCGAATATCATCATCGCTTCTGAGCTGCTCGGCGAACCCGGGAATCCTGTTGATGGGACAAGGATACCGCACGGTGCCAGAGATATGCCGTACGGTGCACAAAATGACACCGCATGGTGCAAACAGGTTTTCAAGCCGTACAGTTATGGGTTTCAGACCGCACGGTTTAGGTGGGTTTGGGGATTTTTGGTTTGTTTGATCCATCCAACAAAAAGAGCTGTCCCGAGGTATATTTCACGCATCTTTCATCATTGGGGATGCACAAGTTTATCCAAAAATTGGGGTGTCTACACACATAAGTTTATAAATTCCTTATTATCACCCATGTATGTCCAATGCGTACCCGGCACGTGTTCTCTCTCATAAGTGTTCAATTCGCTTGATGTGTCGTATCAACCATTTATTTAAATTAGATATTTAGAAATTCCTCACGACAAGTCCATAGAACGGCCCGAGTATCATTCCGGGCTATCTTTCGACCCCGTATAGTCTTCCCCTTGGCAAAAGGCATAGTTCCTCGTGACCCGCCCAAGGGACGGCTCGAGTATCATTTTGGGCTACCTTTCGGCCCCGTATCACATGTTTCAAGTTCTCATATCAATTCACATTCATTGGTTTCGCACAAGTGTCTTTATGTCACTCCCAACCTCGGTTCGTCATTCGAGTTCACGCATTTCGTCAAAGTCGCCTAAGTCGCACATAACAAGTGTATAGTCGCATGGGTGTCGCATTAAAATTCAACCCAAGTCACCAATCACGCAAGGATAGGTTAGGGACAAGTTATTCAACGAGTTTTGAGTTATAAGAGATGATTATGCCAAGTATTAACACGAACAAGCGATCGAAATCGACAAAAACAAGTTTTGGTGAGGTGAAGGGGGGGAGTGGATCGATCCATGGAATGAGTGGATTGATCCACTGTGGGAGTGGATCGATCCAGAACGAGAGTGGATCAATCCACTTTGGTCCGGAGCAAAACAGAAGGTTGTGGATCGATCCAGGTGATGAGTGGATCGATCCACTCTGGTTCAAAACAACATCAGGAGATAGTGGATCGATCCATTCCCAAAGTGGATCGATCCAGAAGCCTTACGGGCAGAATTTTGACAGCAAAACAAGGGGGCTTCAATGGCTTCCAAAACCAACCCAACCAAGGTCAAATATCAACATCAAAGATTTCATGAGAGCATTGCTTCAACTAATTTACATAGGATATCAACCACAAACATACATCAAACTATAATCAACTCAAAACTAGGAAAGATATGGATTTTCAATGGGGTTTCAAGAAATCATAGAGGATTGATCAAATAATGGGTATCATCTACACACCACACACTTCAAAACACTTAGTAAGATAGAAACCCCCTACCTCAAGGTTTAGAAGCTTGTGAACAAAGGATGAGCAAGAACCCTAGCTTCTCCTTGCTACCCCAACCGAATTATGAACTTCCGGAGCAAAATAGATGCAACCCAAGCTTCCAAAGATGCATAGGAGGCTTGTGTGAGCAAAGATCTTGAAGGAGTTTGGGATTTGAGGTGGAGGTGGAAGAATTTTGGAGAGGAGCAAGAGGGAGAGAACACCGGTGGTTTTTAGAGAGAGAGAGAGGTGTTATATTTGAAAAAAAATCAGCCATATAACTTGTATAGACACCCCCCCTTTATGCACTTATACCCTCTACGTTTCAAATGCATTTTAAAAACACCCCCAAGCATATACTACAATCAAATTGGCCCACTTTACTTTAATTTCAATTCCTCACAATTTTCCAACTCTATTTAAAATAATAATAATAATAATAATAATAATAATAATAATAATAATAATAATAATAATAATCTACGGGTCTCTACATAGCTTTTCTCTTTGAACCTTCCTTTCTGAAGACCTATCGGATTTACTGGCTGACCACTGTGCGATCCCGCTTTGAACTGTTTAGCCGTTTGTGTAAACGGAGACAATAGGAATCACACGGAACATCACCTGACATAGTTCTGTTCTCACTATCATGTTCGTTTTGGCCGTGAACATTCTTCCTGGTTCTGCAAGTATTTTCTCAAGAAATTTTGCCAGAATTCTCAAAGAAGCGGCCCCACTTCATACTCACATAAGTGACCTTCTTATAAAGGGTATCCTCCTATACCCCGCTCGGGCTTCCCAATGCATAAGAGTTATTAAAAGCAACACTTAACCTGAAATCTGTTACAAGTATCATTGTTCCACACCATAGGAATGGGCAGGAGATCTAGTCTCCTCAGTGATCATTCTCGGCTACCCGCAAAAGATAGTCTCATTGAATCTAGATCTTGGGATCTCCAGTCAGCTAGGTTGGCTACCCCCATGGTAACTATGAGCATAATGGCTTTAGCCCCATTCCCTTTGATGTTTTATCAACTAGCACTCTTTTAACTCTTCTTTAGCGGATCCGTGATGATGTCTGTTGACTTTCCACAGTCAATATAACTTCTTTTGAGAGCAGTTGTCTAATGGTATTGTGTCTATGACCAATGTCTAGACTTACCATTATACATGTACAACTCATTTAGTACATCAAACTCCCAATTATCTGAGAAAGCTCTAATTGAGATACAAACACCTTTCCCCACATTCGTGGATAAGTGGAGGTTCATGCACAAGGAACCAATATTCACACACTACAAGAAATTGCTTAGTTAGCGACCAATATTTTGCGACTAACAAATTTTGGTCGCTTTTAACATGGTTTCCAGCGACCATATGCTACCTTGGTCGCTATTAGTGGAAAGATGTTACAAATAGCGACTAGGAGAGCGGGTCACCCAAAGAGTCGCGTATCACTTGGCGCCAAACTTTCCCACCATTGGGAAGACATTTTGCGACCAACGTAAATTCATTTTGCGGCCAAAATATATCTAGTCACATAAAAGTGTTGAAGAAAAAGTTATTGCAATCAACATGTGATTCTTTTGCGACCAAGAACAATATAGTTACATTATATCTATGTATTAATGTTGTAGCGACTAGGATATTGGGTCACAAAATCTACTAAGATTACTGACCAATGGCGAAGTTACTGAAAGCAATAATAGAATGAAGTTGACTTTATCTTAATAATATTACATTGTTTTACAACCTTTTAAGGGAAAAACTAGCTTTTTTTGAATATTATATTTTAAAGAATCTGTTTAGGTTTTGCAAAATATGAATTTACTTAGATAACCGTAAAGGAATGAAGTTAATTGCATATTTGTTAAACACTTGATTGGACCGGAAATATCATTTTCCCAATAAATTTGTGTCCTGAAGAAGGGGTTTTCTAAACCCAATCAAGTGAAAAATTTGTATGAATGATTTAAACAACAAGCACAACGAAATCAGCAATCTTGATCATCATGATTGTGTCGCAGTCATGTGGCTGCTATACATTCAACTACTACACAAGACTTAGTTTACTATCAATTGCGTCCCGACTAAGGGGCTTTCTAAACTTGATGGAGCCAAAATTTTGCATAAATGATTTAATTAACAAGCACAGCAAAATCATCGATTTCGATCGTCACAATTGTGTTCCGGTCATGTGGTTACTGTATATTCAACTATTGCACAAGACTTGGTCTACTATCAATTGCGTCCCGATGAAGAGGCTTTCTAAACCCGATGGAGCCAAAAATTTACATGAACGATTAAATCAATAAGGAAACGAAATCATCGAGCTCGATTGTCATGATTGTGTTGCGTTCGTGTTACTGCATAAGACTTAATTTACTATCAAATAGGTTGAAAGTATAAATTCTAAAGCTCATTGTTGAGTTATAATTTCATCATTTTCACCAAACTGAAAAATCATCAGATATATCTAACCACATGATCAGAAGATATCAATAATTCTAGAGGCATTAAAGCCATATAAAGCACCACCTGAGCCCTACCTGAGGTAGTTTTTGCTATCAGAACTATCTATCTTTTATGAAGTTAATCACACATATCATTAGACTTTGGATCGGATGAAAAATATCATCTAATTATAATATATAATATGTGTCCCGATGAAGGGGCCGGTTTTCTAAACTCGATTAAGCAAAAAACTTATTTTGCGCGACATCCATTCATTTGTCGCAGAAACACCTCAAATTTTTAATGTGTTTCATTTAGGCATGTGATGAAATTGTAAATGGGTGTAACTGAAAGTGAATAAATCGATGACTACGTCATTTTATCATAATGGTCCAGTTCCACGAGGGGACCGGATATAAACTATTTCCTTGTTAAACACTTTTCTCATTTCATATGTCATACTCAATAAAAAGCAAATCAGGCAAAACTTTTTTTTGTGGTATCTTTTTATTAACTTTAGTTATGCATTTATTTTTATTATTTATTCTTTCAACGCAATAAATAAACAAAAATAAAATAAAATAAAAAATATGGAAACAAATTAAAATAATTCGACAAAATTGGTCCTTTTTTAAGAAGTTTATCTTCGGTTAAGTTTTTTTTTTTAAATCAATTTTTCGACTTTTTAGTTTGTCAAAGAAGAATAAATAATTTGAAAAAATTGACTCAAAACTAAGCAAAAGCTTAAAAGGAAACAAAAGTAAGAAAAAATAATTTAGGCCAAATCTAGCCTTTTATGGGGTGTTCCACTAAGGGAGTTTTGTTTTAAAATTGTCTTGTTTTGTGTTCATACTTTTTTATGTGATCTCTTGTGAGAGAATGACCTGTCTTAGTTTTTGAAAAAAGCTAATTAGTGGAACACCCCCTATATCATGTATGTCCAAATTTTTGTTTTTCTCCTTTGAAAGCAGGTGCAACAGACTCAACAAATGTGTTCTCATCTGTATTTTACCCAATCAGGCATCAAAGAGGGGCTCCAACAGCCTCCATAAATTGGTTGGCAGAATACAAATGTGAATAGTGCCTCCCCATATCACCCCCTTTTCAGGGAGTCATTATTCACACCCAAGCCCACTTTTTAATTGTTTTTCCTCACACCTAGCCAATGGCAGCCATGCATAAATGAAGGATGAAAGAAAAAGAATGTATATAATAATAGAGATGTGTAAAATATGGAGTATTATTGGAGTGTTGATAGAAAAAATGACAAGTTATAATAGATATATGCATTATACACTGCCTAATTTATCAAGTCAATGTTGGGCTTGCTCTAACTTAGGGCTTCTTTGGCAGAAAAATTTAATCCGGTTTTTTGGTTTTGTCTTTATTCAAAATTTGTTTGTTTGTTAGTTTTGCATCAAGATTTTGTGGTTTCTGGATTTTTCTTCATGAAAACGAATCTAACAAGTATAAATTTATGGTCAAACCAAATATTTTTTTGAATAAAGCCGAAAATACTTAAATTACTGGATTAATTTTGGCTTTATTCAAAAAAAATTATATACATGGGAGCCTATTCCATTTAAAGGGCATAGATTCTCAAAATCAATACAGCAAAATCAAAATCGTTGGAGTTGATCAATTGGATCAATTGATAGCCAATAAGTAGCATTTGCTACACGTGGGTATGTAACTGACAAAGTTAAAATTTTCGTTGAACATTTAAAAGGACACCAATTTCCCAGCTGTTGTCCGACCCATGCACCAATGGCCCAAATTCAATATTATCGAACTTACCTGAGCTAGACATAGACCACAAACCTCGGACCACAAGCTGCGGGCCCACGAATCCTGAGTCCCGGTCCTGGCCCCGGTCTCATTCAGGTGTTCAGTGACGGCACGCACGCGCATCCCTTTGGCTTTTTTCGATTCCCACAATGAGACAATTCTTGTTCATCTTAAAAATGAATTTTGTTCATATTTAGGCTCACCTAAATATTCGAACAAATCCTTCATTTTTTCAACAATTTTTTATGTTATGCATTGTGAAAGAATGATTTGTCTTGGTTTTGGGGAAAAAAAACTATTTTTTGTTAGTGGAACACCCCAAAGTAGGGATGGTAGCGGGGCTTGGTGGGGTGGCTTTTGTTGTAACCCGCCCTTACACCAAAAGTACAACACAGCTCCGCTCCCAGCCTGAACCCCAACTGGATAATTCGTGGCTGCGTCTATTCCCATCCTGTAAAAAAAAAAGAGAAAGAATAGTTTAAGCTGCACAAGCCGAGCTTCCTTCAGTTGACAAGTCTATAACCAAAACAAACCTTTTGATGTATCTCGTTTCTTGACATTGTACGTATCTTCATATTTCTACAGTGTTTGTTTTACGTCTTAATTTTTTTTTTTTTTTTTAGTGCAGTAGTTTTTAGTTAAGAGGGATTAAATGCTTTGAAGCGGTAAAAAATCTGCAAGTTTGGTTCCAGAATTTTTAGAAACTGGTTTAGCTCGAACACTTTCATGTCTCTATGCCAGCAAAGTAATCTGTTTGATTGTGTTAGAGATGTTGCTCGAGCAAAACCTCCAGCATTAGTACTCAGATTCCGGCTGCTATAAATACATAACATTTGGGTCAGTTTGAATGTGCAGCCACCATTATGTTTCCTGCTTTCTCATTCAACGTAAAAACATTCTTGAGAGCTAGGATTCATGAACCTTGAAAATTTGTGAAAGGGTTCATGAACCTTGAATATTTGCAAAGGCTTTTGAATGTCGTGGGTTGCAAGATCATCTTTAAGGGGAGAAGAAAATCCTCGGGTGTGATTACATCATCCTCGTTCAACTACCCTGTTCAAACACAATCAACCTCCGACGTGTGGCAAGCCTACATATACATCAATCAACCTCCAACGTGTTTTGAATGCCCCACGTCCCTGTTACTACTATCTTTGTCCTTACCAAAAAAAGATATATGGTTCCATCTTTTTCCCTGTTATGATTTTCTATTTCTTTTCCCCGTTACAACTACTTCGTAAAAGATAGTTCCATTTTGTTTCCTGCTGTAGCAATTTTTTATTTTTGGTCTTGATTACGGTTTTAATATGGTATAATCAAATTTTATACTCCCTTCGTCCAATATTATTGGAGTGCAATTTTGTTCACCCTCCTTAAAAGAGGGTGAACAAAACCCTCTCTCCTATTCATTGAATTGGTGTGGGTCTCACCACAAAGTGATGTCATGCTTGCTTATGCACTTTTGGTAAGCATGACATCACTTTGTGGTGGGACCCACATGTTTTAACCAATAAGAGAGAGGGTTTTGTTCACCCTCTTTTAAGGAGGGTGAACAAAATTGCTCTCTATTTGTTGGGCCTTTTTTCTTTTTTGGACGTCTCAAATTTAAAATTGTCTATAACTTTTTGTTTATTAAGTTTTTTTTATATTTATTATGGATCATGTTTGATAAATGTCAATTAGTTTTATTAAACAAAGATGTTGGAATGACAAACAAATCATAGATTATGAGATATAAACAATTCTTTGAAAAGTTCAAAATGTAAATAGGCCCAACAATATCGGACAGAGGGGGTACCATAATTAATCCCCCCACCACCCTCCTCTCTTTTTCTTTTCGTGAGCCCATGTTGCTTGCGACCTTGGATTGTATTGCAAAAGTTACTTCCCCAAGCGTAGGGTTTAGACCGGCGGTAGCATGATAACTGGAAGTCCAGGTCGAGTCCACAGAGACCGAATGCGCAGCACGTGATGCACTACAAGAGAAATCGCTTTCTGCGACCAAAAAATTTGTCGTCAAAGGGTTGTTTTTAGTCGCCCTAATACTTTGGCAACCAATATTTTAGTCGCCCAGTTTGTCGCCGAAAGCTCGTCTGGGAATGTATATGCCGACTAAAAATCTGGTTGGTCGCCAAAGGGGGGCCATACGGCGACCAAAACCGTTTGTCGCCAAAGGGGAGCCATACGGCGACCAATATTTTGTCGCCTAAAGTTCATACGAAAAAAAAAAAATTAATATGCCACATGCGCCTGCCAAGAATTGAACCCACGACCTCCCACTTCTTTACCCAACACCTAACCACTGGGCTACCTATGCATTTATGTTCCATTTGTTAGAAACAATATATATGTATTATCTTTTCGTATATTCCTTTTTACATTACCAAATGTATAACATTATTTATCATAAATTATGTATTGCACTATATTTTATAATATATATTTTTTGAAAAGTATTTTATTTTATTTTATTATATTATTTAATTTTATCGAAATATACCATCGGCGACTAAAATTTTTGGTCGCCATATGTCTCCACGACCAAAGCCGATGTTTGGTCGCCAAAGGCATTGCATAGGCGACAAAAAAAAAAATTGGTCACCAAAGGCATTGCATAGGAGACAAAAAAAAATTTGGTCGCCAAAGGCATTGCATACGGCGACCAAAATTTATTTGGTTGCCAAAGGCATTGCATAGGCGACAAATGTTGGTTGGTCGCCCAAAGTATTGCATATGGCGACAAACAAAATTTGGTCGCTGAAGGTGCTACAATCAGCGACAAAAATTGATTTGGTCGCCAAATGTGTTTTCTCTTGTAGTGATGGTTGATTCGCGAATGATGGTTTAGCCTTAACGCGGCAAACTTGGCTTTGTAGTTTGGGAGTGCAATTCACTTAACTTCGTGAATGACGTGAGATTAAAAAGACTAATTAAAACAAGGTTAAGTCAAGAGGTTCACAACACCAATGACTTAGGCCAATTCATTCTCCTCTAAAATAACCGGCTCGGGGGCATCGTTAAACAACCCCGAACGGAAGATTTGGTATTTAAGCTCGTTTAACTAGAAATGGTGTTTCTCAAAGCGTAGGATTCTTGTGTCATTTATACAAACATTTTGATTGACATTGCCCTAAGCATCACACGTGCCAAGTGGTCAAGCCCTTGGCTGCGTGTGATCAACGGGATTAACAAATCTAAATTTTGATACATAAAATCAATCCGTACTCTTTGATTAACAAGCAATGTTTGCATTATGGCAAGGAGAGCAAATGAGCCTAAGTCACGGGGTGCTAATCACCCCATGACCGAGCCTAAAACGACTACTCAATCATAACTACGGGAAACATGACTATTTTTATAAAAGAAATAAAGAACATAACAAATGACTTTAAAAAGTGATTTTTATAGAAGATCCTAAGTTTGCCTACCACTTTAATACTTGAGAAATTAACTAACAACTAATAGAAACAAGTGTTTACTATGGATGAAGCTAGAACAACATGAACATTAAATACTTGAGAGAATTGAAAATAAACTACATATATTGAAAGAGCTAAACAAGAGTAGCAAGATTAATAAACGAGTAACTTACGGGAGGTTAACGATTACACGGGAAATTTAGAGAGAAAAACCATCAAAGTTCTCCAATGGAGGAGCAAAAACTTAACTAGAAAATGAAAGAGTAAGTGTGAGAGAGGGAGAGAGGAGAAGCCTATTTAATCATCCAAATCCTCTCTCCAATAAATATCCATAAAACTCTCACATAATAACAAAGTTTTCATTAATAGAAAGCACAAAAAGTAGCTGAAAATTGCTTTTCGGACTGATGTGAATCGATCCACCATGAGAGTGGATCGATCCAGAATGCTCTGGTGGACATTTGGACTTGCGTGGATCGATCCACTATGAGACTGGTTCGATCCACTATGCTCTAGTGAACTTTTGGAGTGGAGTAGATCGATCCACTCCTTCACTGGATCAATCCACTATCGGTTTGATGATGTCTTTGGTCACTCCCTTGGCCTTCCGTGTTTCCGGACTTCCTTCAAAACACTAAAACGAGTTGTGTGACCCTCGGGGAAGTGTTCCTTGGTCTCGTACATGCTTGGTTGCTCCCGGATTCCACCGGAAGTCTTTGAGAGTGTGCGAACGGCTTTCGGTGCATCGGCTCGAATTGTGACTTTTTGGCTTCCCGGGCCCTAGCCAAATCATCGTTTTTTTTGGCTCTTGAGGCCCGGAGTTGGCGTGCCATGGGCACGTGGCCCTCGGTAACTTGGGATGATTCTCAATGCGCTTTCAAAATGCGCTTATTCACGTGTTTCACCTGTAACTAACAAAAACAACACTACGCGCATATCAAACATATAAGGCGCAAAATCGCGCGTGTGTGTGTGAGCAAAATGAGTTAGATAAGCCTCGGATATCTACAATATTGGAGACTTATCACCTGTAGTGAGAGGCTCACTAGACACATTTAGCGAGTCCCTCGACTCGATCGTCTGATTAGCGATCAACGATCCAAATCATCTTACAATCTAAAAAAATATTTTTATTTTCAAACTAACTCCAATTTATTGGGACCGCCAATTGCCAATCGAATGAGTGCATATGATTTGGTAGCAGGGTGGTTTTTAACCTTGGCAGGTCTCTTAACGGCTGGAGACCTCTTTCCACACCCTAAATAGGGTGGATAAGGTAGTTTGGACCTTATCCCTTTCTGGAATTTATAGTGCTAAATTTGGATGGATGACTATTAGATCTTGTAGGCTAGTGGTGGGTTCGTAATAGTTGGTTTGGCATAAAAAGCAGGTGAAAAGATGGTCTTTCATTCTTTGACAAGCCATCTTGGGCAGGTTATCTACTAAAGACAGACTTAGGTCTTAGGGGATGCTGATAGATGGTGGTTGTGCTCTGTGTCTTGGGAGTACGGAGGATCCTGATCATCTAATTTTTGGATGATCTTTTGCTAGATTGGTATGGATGGCTCTTAAGGGTTTTTGTGGTTTTGGGCACTTTTCTAGTACTCTAGGTACTAAGATTCAATGGGGCATTCAAAAGAAGTTTGCTCACTCTTTGCGGTCTTATATCTATAAGCTTTTATTACCTTTGGAGGGAGCGAAACATTCGCATTTTTCAGCATAAAGGTATGGATTCACATGCAATCAGTAAGACGATTTGGGATAAAGTTAGAGCTTACGTTTCTTCTTTGAGGAACCTACCCAGGTCTATTGTGAATTTGGATTTTTGCTTGAAGTGGAAAATTCCTTTGCATGTGTTTCAGAATGTCTGAAATTTTGTAGCTTGTGTAGTTAGGTTGTTTTGTTTGTTGGTGGTTTTTTTGGGTTCTATAGCCTATTTTGATTTGTAGCAGCTGCTATTGTTTTCCTTTTGCTTGTAAGTGTTCAAGGCTATCCCCTTGCTCTTTTGGGTTTGGTGCTTTATAAACGAAACACTTCCCAAAAAAAAATGACAGAAAGACGCAACAAAAAAATTGCTTTATAGTGGCGGCAACAAATTGTCACTGAATCTTAAAAAGCTGTCACTATTGGATTCAGTGACAGAAAAAAAGGTGTCGCAACAATGTCACTTAAAGTGTGTTGCTAAAGATCTACAGTGACAATAAGTGGAAGGCTATCACAAAATCCAATCACCTTTAGTGACATTAAATGTTGTCATTATATGTGTAGCTTTTGTGACAATTCAGCATGTCACTAAATGGGAAAAAAATCGTCACTACATATAAAAGTTGTCACTAAACTAAATTTCCAGAATAAAAGAAAATTACATTTTGTGACAACAAACCTTGTGTCACTAAACTTCGAAACAATAGTGACAAATTTCAACGTCACTAATCTTGAATTTATTTTATGGAAAATACTAACAGAATTTCTTTTGTGACAACTTTTTATTGCCACTAATTAGAAGTCAAACCACATTATATCAGTGACACTCCTTTACATGTCACAAACAATTCACCTCTTTTCACCTAAAATATGGTGTGCATACTGTAGTCAAGATCTACACTAAACTAGCTTCATACATTCAACATAGTAAAAGAGTTCAAAGCAACATCCGAACATCTGTTAATTAAAATAATTCAAGAGTATCTTCAATTGAAGAAAATTTCTAGGAACCTCCATTAGATCCCCCAAAAAGATGTTCTCGACCTACATACTACTACAAAATATGAACGGAGACACCAAAAATAGAAGTACTCATTTGCCGCTTGAAGTTGTCGAAGTAGGTCTGACCAAAAGTTTCTTCTCTAAGCATTTCAAGGCTATTCATCAACTGTACAATACACAGGAAAGGAATTTACTATTAATACTTAGTCAAAATTAAGTAGAGGAACAATTATCAATTTGAAACTTGAGGAACAACCATCTATTTGACTAAAAGAGTATGATCGATCATCCAAACTTCAGCAAAGATGAAACTATACAACAAGGAAAGTTTACAAGCAAAGAAACAAACAACGATAGATTGTCATCCTTTGCCAACCATTGATATTGCTACTGTTCTTGAATATAAAGGTTAGAGACAGAACATAGAATCAAATTCCTCTTCTTAACTAAGTTGACTTGCTCCACTTTCCAGTAGAAATTACATGGTGTTGGACACTCGTGCATGTGGATGCAAGCAGAATGTTTGAGTGTACAGCTTACGTGCATCTCCTTAAATAAAAAAAAATTCTTGGGCTAGACTAGATGGGAATGAGGAACCTGTGCAAAGTTTTGGTGCGGTTTAAGGGGTTAATGGAACTTTAAACTATTAATCTTCTGCTAAAAATTGGATTTCATTAAATGGGCCTTGTAACGGGATCCCAACAACTTGGTATGCTTGTGAACACCCCGCGGAGTTGCTCACGAAAATGATTTGGTTTTGGAAAACGGTTTGATTGATTAAATAGAGTCGCCACCCGAGTTTGAGGACCGTACCCGAGAAACCTGTTAAAAATGACTCTTTTGCCCTTGATATGGAAAGTATTTTACCGGTCTGCGTTTATTGAGATTTCTCTGGTCTGGGAGCTAGGTTATGAGAGGGGAAGAAATTTAAAGCACCCCTCTCACCCGGTGTAACCACCGGTTTCTACTGAATGCTTAAGGGATTTTGGAAATGTTGTTTGAATGGACTTTGAAAACATATTAATGTGAAAGCACGAAAAATGTATCAAGAAGATCAATGAGATGCAGGTGGATGCTTGTGCAAAATGTCGTGAGTGAATGATTTATATGCATAGAACATTGAAACTTGATCAAATAATGCTCAAACTGCTCCGAGGTGTCCCAGAAACTGATCGTGAACACCAAACTTGCCACACCTGGATGGCCATTTGGGCACCTGGATTAGGCAGGTCCAGGCGCCTGGATTGAATGCAGGCGCCTGGAATAGGCCAATCCAGGCGCCTGGATGGCTTACCAGACAGAAATTACAGAGTTCCATTTTTCACAATAAACCCCCAATGCAATATCTTTAACTAATTCACACACTTCCTAAACGATGTTTGGCAATACAGTAGCAGACATGAACCACAAACTCAACTCAAATACATGATATGAACTTAAAAGAGGCTTGATTCTAGGTGATTTGATGATGAAATGGTATGTTTAAGACACATTTCAGAACTAATACACCATACTCATGCATGTAAGATACTGTTTTAATTAGTTTATGCTTGTAAGCAAATGAAATAGAGATGAACCTATACTAATAATGCAATGTAAATGCTTGTATTAGACATTAACAATGATGGATATGCTTATGTGACATATTGAGTTACTCCAAACAATTTCATGACTGAATGATCAGATTCTAAAAATGTTATATAGACTTATATGAACACTACTTTCTCATGTAATCTCCTTATGAAGTGTGATTAACACCTCAAAACATTTTAAATGCTCATTGTGATGAAAATCAAAACATGAGACATGGTCAAACTCAGATCCTTGCATGCAAATGATGTATTATAAACAGATTTAAGTGTAAAAGAAGCAAAAACCATGACCAAGAGGAGTGATTCTAGGCGCCTGTATTGAGGGAATCCATGCGCCTGGACTCAATGTAGGCGCTTGTAAAAGGCTAATCCAGGCACCTGGATTGCAAACTGGTGCACAACACAAATTTATTTCTTGATTTATTTCAAACCTCTCTCAAATCCTCTACTAGTATTGATGACCAGTGAGAACCTAGTTGAGTCCCCCCTCAGGGCCTACTTGAGCATATTGGTAGAGAAAACTACCTTTTAGACTTGATTTATGAACTTTGAGCAAGGTTTTGAAGGATTTTTGGTGGTTATATGGGTTGAGATGGGTTTTTCAGAGTAAAAGCAAATTGAATGTTTCTGTTTTGGTTGATTTTGATGATGGATGGTTGGAGGGTGTAGATTTCAAGTGATAAAGGTTGGGTTTTTTTGGCTAGAAGTTGGGTTTTTAGGCTAGAAATGAGTAGAACAAAGGGGAATGGATTGGGGATGGATTTTCTCGGTGCATTTCTGCAGCATAATAGTAAGGGAGTGAGGGAGGAACTGATCTCTTTTAAATGAGAGAGATGAGAGGCTTTATATAGGCAAAGTAAGGGCCATTATATGGCTTAGGGGTCAAATAGGGGTCAAGGTTGAGGTCATGATCTCCCCCCACTACTCTCTAACTGATCTCTGCAAAAATATCCTAGAAATGATCCTCAGGACGCTCCTCCCCACTCAGTTCACCTTGGACAGCAAGTATCTGAAGTGAATCCGGGCGCCTGGATTGGGAGACTACACAACAATCCAAACTTCGTAGAGCCATTCTGGGTGCTACCGAACTCCGTTTTGTGCATGGTTTGAAGCGTTGAAAAGCTTGTCAAGTCTACTTTCTAACCCAAGTGGTTTGAACCCAATATGATTTGTACATCAAAATATGTGACCATTTTGCCCTTAGAAGGTCAAAAAAATAAGTCGTTTTAGTAAAAAGGGCATATCTCCCTCATTTCAAAACAGATTGAGACATATTATATATTGATAAAGATGGTTTTGAATGTAATAGAAGGTGGTGTAGGTTTGGGTTTATTTTGGAGAGGTTTAGAAGGGGTTTCCAAGTTCACAATCAAGCTCCGTGTGCTCTTATCAAGCATTTTCATCCTTGGAGATGCTTCATAAGTTTCTCGGGTTAAAATCGGGGTGTCTAGAGTTGCCTCTCTTGGATGGAACTCTGTATCATTCCTTGATACGAGTTTCATCTAAGACAGAGACATCCCGATTCGTTCCCTGAGTCTTTCTCAAGCTGCAAAGGAAAACATTAAAATCACGGTCGTGCCACTCAGGCTGCCTACGTACCTCATTGTAGGGATCAGACCGGCGTAGTTCTTCGGGGAGTATGCAAATAAGTTCAACGGGTTTTCCTGGCCTGTGAAACAAACAAAATTATGCGAATCGATGAGCCTTCCCAGGTCGTGAAATGCCAAACAAATGAATCATGCAAATCAACGATCCTTCCCGGGTCGTGAAATGCCAAACAATCAAATCATGCGAATCAACGAGCCTTCCCGGGTCGTGAAACGCCAAACAACACAAAAGAGATTATACGAATCAATGAGCCTTCCCGGGTCGTGAAACGCCAAACAAATGAATCATGCAAATCAACGAGCCTTCCCGGGCCGTGAAATGCCAAACAAACAAAACATCATCACGCGAGTCGACGAGCCTTCCCAGGTCGAAACACTGAACAAACAATCAATTAAATACAACCAACTACTCATTCAAACATATGCACCAGCTAGGTGGCTAAGACAACTCATACCGTGACATGATTAAATTGAGCTACCCTCTGAGCAACGAGGAGGCTAAATTTGACGGTGGCTATCCCTTGAGCAACAAGATGGCCAATGATAAGATGATTGTCTACTGAGCAACGAGACAATCGAGGAAATGTGATCGCCTACTGAGCAAAGAGGCAATCAACAACGATACAAATAAAGCACGAACCAATCAAATGCACCAGCTAGGTGGCTAAAACGACTCATGCTATGATATGATTAAATTGAGCTACCCTTTGAGCAATGAGGAAGCTAAATCTGACGATGGCTATCCCTTGAGCAACAAGATAGCTAATGATAAAATGATTGTCTACTGAGCAACGAGACAATCGAGGAAATGTGATTGCCTACTGAGCAAAGAGGCAATCGATGTGCTACTGAACCAAACACATTTATGTGATGGACTTAGCGACACGATGATTCATCAAATACTTAGAACAACTAAGACAACTAACAACTTGATATGATTGATGCACCAGCTAGGTGGCTAAAATGATTGGGGTGCGCCAGCTAGGCGGCTATGATTAGGTTGCGCCAACTAGGCAGCTGCAACAGGTGAGAAATCTATCTCCATGCAACAACAAGAAATCTATCCCCTGGCCAACATGGCGAGGGAACTTAAATCAACAGTAACTAATCTACCCTCTAGACAACGGGGTGAGGGATCTAACTCAAAACTAATTGAAATATTGTCCCATAGGACGGTTTGATTAAAAAGTTGTCCCTCAGGACGATTGATTTAAAAAGTTTGTCCCTCAGGACGATTGATTTAAAAAGTTTGTCCCTCAAGACGATTGATTTAAAAGTTGTCCCTCAGGACGATTGATTTAAAAGTTTTGTCCCTCAGGACGATTGATTTAAAAGTTTGTCCCTCAGGACGATTGATTTAAAAGTTGTCCCTCAGGACGATTGATTTAAAAGTTTGGTCCTTCAAGACGATTGATTTAAAAGTTGTCCCTCAGGACGATTGATTGAAAAAAGTTTGGTCCATCAGGACGATTGATTTAAAAAGTTTGGTCCATCAGGACGATTGATTTAAAAGTTTGGTCCCTCAGGACGATTGATTTAAAAGTTGTCTCGTAGAACGATTGATTGAAAAGTTTGTCCCTCAGGACGATTGATTTAAAAGTTGTCCCTCAGGACAATTGATTGAAAAACTATCCCACAGGACGATTGAATGTGACTCGTGCGTCGACACTTGACGACAACAACGACAACATTCCTTCTTTAAAAAGTAGGAGGCTCAATGGGGTGGCTCTTTTGCTTTACTGTCTTTCCCTTTTGGCCAAGGTTTGAGTTTGAGCTTGGCAAAACTTGGGTTTTGGATTGGTTTCAGACTTTTAGGCTCCTATGCCCCAGTACTGGATTTGGGTGTATGTTTCCCCCACGAAACAGCATTAGGCTGACATGCCCCAATTTTGGTTTGAAGTGCCTCCACAGATAATGAACCTCAATTTTGATTTTCTTTCTCGGCTCTGCTGATGGTTTTGGTGATCAATTGACCATGTTGTGGACGGTTGAAATCCACGCGGCAATGGAAGCAAAAATGTGAGTCGCCACCCGGGATTTATATGGAAAGCTTTTGGTACCCGAGAAACCGTTGAAAAGAATGACAATTTGGTTTTGGAAAAAGGTTTGGTCTGCGAAAAGATTCTTTTTGGATTCGAAAGCCATGTTACGATCGGGGAAGGTTTTATTGAAAAGCACCTCCGCTCGCCGGGACAATTTTCGGTCTCTACTAAATATTTGTGGGATTTTTCTGAAAATATTTTATTGCAAAAAATCTTTAACAACAACATGAAATATAATCGAAAGAAATAAACAAGTAATTTATAGAACCATAACAAGAATAAATTGAAATATAAGAACTTGATAATAAATAAACAAAACCTGAGGGGGAGGAGGCATAATATCAGCAACTTAAAACCAGAAAACCAGAAAACAGAGCATGAATCTACTTGAAACAGGGGAGAAGCTCATCCCTCAAAAGTCAGCCGCGCGGCTAGGCAATGTTGGCCGCCCGGCCCTCCATGTTGACCGCCCGGCCAACATCCTCTGATTTTTCAAAATTTTTACAAGCCATTGTGTTCAACCAAAAACTGATTTTCTATGATGAAAACACTCCCCTTGAGCTAGAAAATGGTTTGAAAAATGGTTTTGAAAGAAATGTACCTCCGGATGGGGTCAAACCGTACGATAACGGTAAATATCGCTCGATACGAACCCTTGGAGGTGAGTATTATTGATAATCAACGTTATTCGAACCCGGGGATGATTACAGGAACCATCCCGAGCCCGAATAACTCCCCTCAGATCAAGATGAAACTTTGTTGGACGGAACCGAGGTTTATACCTTCTGAAACGATGTGATCAAAGCTTCGGATACTTTGGGTTGGTGAACAGAGATTACGGGCAATGAGATTTTTTATGGTTTATGAGGGAGAATAGAGGAATTTCAAAGATGTTTCTATGGTGATATGGTTTTTTGGCAGCGTTTCACGACGACGGTGGGTGATTCACAGTATATTTTTGGAGGAGGGGAGAATGGCTATTTATAGCCGTGGAGGAGGAGAAGTGAAGGGATAATGATCGTCGACGGTTTTGAGCGTCATGATGATATTCGCTGCCATCGGGAATATATTCCCTGTCAGAAATCTCTGCAAACTCGATTCTTGACTTGACAACCAAAACTTGGCCGCATGGCTAACAAGGAGAGCCGCCCGGCCAGATGAGTTGGCCGCCCGGCCGACTCGGAAGGATGTTGACCGTACGGATGTTTTGAAGGGCCGGACGGCTGACTTTATCATTTTTTGCTATTTTTGGTAAGCTCTGATCAATCATTCAAGGTATGTTCGCGGTCTTTTTTCATCATTGGGGAAACACTTTTAGGTTAAAATTGGGGTGTCTACACATGTACCCAAACACGAGTTCTTGGATGCGTTGAAATTGTTTCGACGAGTCAAGGATAGACAAGACTAAGGCGACATGGTTAACCAAAAAGGTGAATTTTTACAAGGCTAAGTAATTTGATCGGCCTTTTGACAAGAGGGTGGACATCGATAAGACTGACAAAGCCAAGGAATTTGATTGGCCTTTTTTTACAAGGGGATGGACTTCGATAAGATTGATAAGGCCAAGGAATTTGATTGGCCTTTTGACAAGAGGTGAGCATTGATAAGACTGACAAGGCCAAGGAATTCGATTGGCCTTTTTGACAAGGGGATGGACTTCGATAAGATTGATAAGGCACTACAACAAAAATGATAAACCGTGACGAAATTCTGGTGCCGAAATTAATTTTTGTCTCCTATATGACTATTTTTGTCTCCTATATGACTATTTTGAGACGAAATTAATTTTGTCTCCTATATGACTATTTTGGTGACGAAAATATTTTTTTCGTCACTAATATGTTCCCTCCACATCTTTTTGGTGACGAAAATATTTCTTTCGTGACTAATATGTTCCCTCCACATCTTTTTGGTGACGAAAATAATATTTTCGTCACTAATATGTTCCCTCCACATCCTCCCCAGGAGAGCAAACCAATAGAAGACAAAAATATTCCTCACAAAAGAGAAGACTTTGGCCTAGGAAATTCCGGGCCGCCCCCACTTTTTGGGGGGGCTTTCCTCTAAACCCCATTGTCTTTCCCTCCCAAAAAAACTCTGTGCGCGCGCGCGTGGGAGAAGAGGAATCCTTATTTGACGCATGCTTGCCACGTGAATAGTCATATGCCGCGTCATAGTCACATGCCCGCGTCATAGTCACCTTTTTTACTGCCTATCCTCTCTCTCTCTCTCTCTCTCTCGGACTGTTATGCGCCCCAACCCTGACAAACCCTCCCCAACCGGCCCCACCCCCCATTCCCCCAATACCCTTCCCCATTTCGGCTGAATTTTCTTTTTCTTTTTTTTCTGTTTTTTTTTCTTTTTTCTTTTTGCTTTTAACTTTATTTATTTACATTTGCAAGTACATTATTTTTTTTTCTTTTTCTGTTTTTTCTTTATTTTTTCTTTTAACTTTATTTATTAATTTGTCTTAACAATGAATAATATAAAAAAAAGCTTCTAAAAGTGAATAATATTACAATCATGTTTAAAAGTAAATAAATAAAAAAAAGTAATTAAAGGAATTAAATAAAGTAAATAAAGGAATTAATATAATTAATATAAATAATATATTAGAGGGTAATTAAAAGAGAGAAGGAAAGGCAATCATATTACAATCACGTTTTAAAGTGTCTAAATATTACAATCACGTTGACAATATTACAATCACAAGTTGCAAGACAAGTTGCAGGACAAGTTGCAAGATCACAAGTTGCAAGACAAGTTGCAGGATCACAAGTTGCAGGATAAGTTGCAAGATCACAAGATCACAAGTTGCAGGATAAGTTGCAAGATCACAAGATCACGAGTTGCAGGATCACAAGTGCGTGCAAAATATTAAGAAAAAGATTAAATAATTAAGAAAAAGATGTAAATACAAAATATTAAATAAATAAAAAACGAAAAATATAAATAAATAAATTAATTAAAAGATACAAAAGATATTAATGAAAGAGATAAATAAATAATTAAATAAAAATTGAATTAAATTAAAGAATTGAATTAAATAAATAATTAAATGAATTAAATAATTAATTTAATTTATGTAAAGAAATGAAATGATATAAATAAAGTAAATAAGGTAATTAAAGGAAATAAAGTAATATAAATAAAGTAATTATAGGAATTAAAGTAATATAAATAAATAAATTAAAGTAATTAAAGGAATTAAAGTAATATAAACAAAGTAATATAAATGAATTAATATAAATAATAACGTAATTAAAGTAATATAAATAAAGTAAATCAAGGAATTAATATAATTAATATAAATAATATATTAGAGGGTAATTAAAAGAGGGAAGGAAAGGCAATCATATTGCAATCACGTTTTAAAGTGTCTAAATATTACAATCACGTTGACAATATTACAATCACAAGTTGCAAGACAAGTTGCAGGATCACAAGTTGCAGGACAAGTTGCAGGATCACAAGTGCGTGCAAAATATTAAGAAAAAGATTAAATAATTAAGAAAAAGATGTAAATACAAAATATTAAATAAATAAAAAAACAAAAAATATAAATAAATTAATTAATTAAAAGATAAAAAATATATTAATGAAAGAGATAAATAAATAATTAAATAAAAATTGAATTAAATTAAAGAATTGAATTAAATAAATAATTAAATGAATTAAATAATTAATTTAATTTATATAAAGAAATGAAATGATATAAATAAAGTAAATAAGGTAATTAAAGGAAATAAAGTAATATAAATAAAGTAATTATAGGAATTAAAGTAATATAAATAAATAAATTAAAGTAATTAAAGGAATTAAAGTAATATAAACAAAGTAATATAAATGAATTAATATAAATAATAAAGTAATTAAAGTAATATAAATAAAGTAAATCAAGGAATTAATATAATTAATATAAATAATATATTAGAGGGTAATTAAAAGAGGGAAGGAAAGGCAATCATATTGCAATCACGTTTTAAAGTGTCTAAATATTACAATCACGTTGACAATATTACAATCACAAGTTGCAAGACAAGTTGCAGGATCACAAGTTGCAGGATCACAAGTGCGTGCAAAATATTAAGAAAAAGATTAAATAATTAAGAAAAAGATGTAAATACAAAATATTAAATAAAAAAAATATAAATAAATAAATTAATTAAAAGATAAAAAAAGATATTAATGAAAGAGATAAATAAATAATTAAATAAAAATTGAATTAAATTAAAGAATTGAATTAAATAAATAATTAAATGAATTAAATAATTAATTTAATTTATATAAAGAAATGAAATGATATAAATAAAGTAAATAAGTTAATTAAAGGAAATAAAGTAATATAAATAAATTAATTATAGGAATTAAAGTAATATAAATAAATAAATTAAAGTAATTAAAGGAATTAAAGTAATATAAACAAAGTAATATAAATGAATTAATATAAATAATAAAGTAATTAAAGGAATTAAAGTAATATAAATAAAGTAATTAAATGAATTAATATAGTAGGGGTTTGTATAAGAATAATCCGGTTTGTATAGTATAAATATTAAAAAGCTGCTTATATAACACGATGGTTGGCTTGTCTCAGTTGGTTCGCGCGCGCCCGCGCACAAGGGAGGTCTCTGGTTCGATTCACAGGAGGAGCAAATTCTCAAATTTTCAGGCGCCACGTAGGCCGCCACGTAGGCGCCACGCCAGCTGCCACGGAGGCGCCAGATCAGCGCCACGGAGGGGCCACGTCAGCGGCCACGTAGGTGCCAGATCAGTGCCATGTCAGCGGCCACATAGGCGCCACGTCAGCGGCCACATCAGCACCAAATCAACGCCAATTCATCAATTTCTATCACGGTATTTCGTCACGAAAACTTAGTATAGTTGACGAAACAATAATTTTGTCACCCAATTTCTGTACGGTTAGTGACGAAAAATTTCATCACCAAAATTTAGTATAGGTGACGAAACAATAATTTCATCACCAGGTGACTTTCGGAGACAACCTATAGGTGACAAAACTATTTTTCGTCACCAAGACTATCAGAGACAAAAACCATGCTTTTTGTGACTATTTCATTCGTCTCCAATGACCAAATTTCTTGTAGTGAGGCCAAGGAATTTGATTGGCCTTTTAGACAAGAAGGGCGGACTTTGACAGACAAGGCTTGAGGAATTTGATTGACCATGTTGACCTGACGGATGGGAGCAAGAATGTGTTGACTCGAAAGATATGGAAGACTACGTTGACTCGAAGTTCTGAAAGATGGCAAACCTGCCTCACTATTAATGTCGAAATTGTCATGACAAAATTGAATTTTTATTTTGTGATTGTTTCACTCCATCAAGTGATGTTCATTCAAATCTACTATTTTATCAAAACACAAGATTTCTTATCATGAACCCATGCCCTAGATTGCTGATGATGCTTCATTGATTTTCCTTCAACATGCCCCAGTTTAGAGGGCTGCTGATGAAGACCCTTTGATATGCCCCAGTTTGGAGGGCTGCCGATGAAGACCCATTGATATGCCCCAGTTTAGATTTTTGCTTTGCATGACGTTAGTGTTTGCACAATGCTTTGACTTTTTCAAACGAGATTAGATTGTTCCCTTTGCGACTTGAATCCTCACTATCAAGTTGCACTCCTCAATCTGAAAGGACTTTAACTAGGCTGTAATGGGGGCAAGGCTACTGGCTTAACAAAGGAAGGATAATAGGCTCAAAAATCTTGTTTTCCCTTGGGGTTGTTTGAGCTAGCAGCAATCTTGAACTTCATTCATGCCCTTTTTGCTTTTTGATAGACACTACTTCTTTTCTTCTTCTTTTGTGCCTGTTTTTTATTGGCTCTTTCTTTGTATTTGATTTTTCTGTTTCATTTCTTCTGTGCTCCTCATTTTTTATGCAATTTTGCATTTTCAAGTGCTAACGAGTTTAACACTTCTATTCTTGTGATGGTTTGAACTTTCATGCGCCTACATCTTTGGCACTTTCTTTTTTTATTCTTTCCTTTCACCCCAATGTGGGGGATAGCTGCCTAACTGGGTTCTTTTCCAAAGAAATTGATTTTAGGCTTAAAGGGGCTTGCAATGGATATTTGTGTGGGAAATCAAACAAAGAATGCCTTTCTTCATTTTGAATTGTGCAACTTGAGAGGGAGAACTCATGCTTGCTCTAACTTTTGCCTAGATTTCATTTTGAAATTTGATCTAGCGAGCTTTTTGCCTTAACTTTTGCCTAGGCCGCCCTTGTGAGTCTTCGACCTAGCAGGCTTTTTCTGAGTCAAAGCGTTACTTCTTGATGGCGCTGGGGAATGGTCCATTGGAAATCCTCCTTGTGCGGGACGAGGATTTAGTCAAAATCCATCTCATGCTTCGAAGTGATTATCATGTTTCTCAAATGATGGGGTAAAACAATTCCAAGTTGAAGGATTATTACAAAAATCCAAGTTTATGACGACAATTTCGACACAACAGCATGACATTGATTTTTGATAGTTACGACCGAACCATTAAGGGTTGCCTACGTATCCCTTTGCAAGGAATCTGGTCGTGCGTAGTTTGGGACTACAAAGTTGACTTTTATTTATTTATTTGACAACAACAACAGGACATTACAGAATCCAAGATGAAAACACATAGACAAGGAAAGTAAAAACATAAACAGACTTGAAATACAAACTGACTCAATCAGAAGTGAAAACTTGACTTGACACTTGAAGACTTCCAAGACTCGTGGAAGATTGAATTATTGCATGGGCATCGATGGTTCATTGATTTGACGAGGTGTTTGGTTTTGCCAATGGAGCAGAGATGGATCCGTTGTCAATGAGATCTTGTATTCCGTGACGAAGGCGTTGGCATCTCTCAGAGGGTGACCGGGTGTTTGGTGGTAGATGCAGAAGGTATTTGGGTTGTAGGAAGGTGGAGGATTTTGTGGAGGTGGGGTTGGTTGAAGTGGTTTGAGGAAACCAGCCATGAGAAGCTCTTTATAGACCGAGGGCAAAGGTGCAGAAAGTTGGAAAAAATTTCTTCGCTGGTTTTGACGGTTAGTTTGGGTCGTGATCTTGTTGATTGGTTCAGTTTGGTTGGGATCATTATTGGTGGAGCTCGAAGAGGCGTTTTTAGTGGACGTGAGGGTGATTTCATTGATGTTGAGGTTTTGTTTATGCTGAGGCGTGGGGTTTGATATGGTGTTGGATTCCAGTGACAGAAGAGAGATGGTTTTATTATCAATGAGATCTTGAATCTCGTGACGAAGGCGTTGACAATCATCGGTAGCATGACCGGGCACTTGATGGAAGGCACAGAAGGCGTTTGGATAGTGGTAAACTGGGAGCTTTCGAGGTAGAGGAGTTGGAGGAAGTAGTTTGAGAAGACCGGCCGTGAGAAGCTCCTCATAGACCGAGGACAGAGGTGTGGGGAATTGGGAGAATTTTCTTGGTTGGTCTTTGGGCCGGTTGATTTGGATTATGGTCGTGGTTGGTTTGGCTTTGCTGGGGATGGCATTTGCATGGTTGTTGTTGGCGAATAGTGTATTGTCCTTCTCGGAGTAAGTCCTTTCGCTTTCTAGACTGAGGTTGTCCTTTTCGACGTTCCAGTTGTGCATCTCTATAGGTTTGAATCCTTCCATGATAGATTCCTCTAGTTCAGAGATCTTGGCCAAATCTACAGCCATTTTCGGGCTTTTTCCGGGTCATTGGAGGTTCTTTTGGAACTCTGGGAGACGGTCACGGACGTCTTGCACCATGATCATGAGTTGGGTGATTTGATTGCCCAGGTTGTTCACAGCCATCTTGAGCCCCTCGATTTCAGCCGGAACATCCATGTCTTAAGGTTTTGGGTTGAGTCAACTTCTGCTCGGGGAGTTGTAAGGTTTCTTTTTTTGGGACGAACGGCTCGGAACTGACAGTAAAGCGAAAAGGTCGAACTTAGATTATGCCCCTGATTTTATTGAAGAAAATGTCATGCATGTGTCGTCGTCGTGTCGTTCTTAGATCTAGACTACCGGTCTCGGTCTCACTTAAGACATTGCAGAGATGTTCGAAACAACAACCATGAGTAAGTCATGATAGGCAGGTTAAATTCCAAACGTCGTGGAATCAGAGCCAATCTCTTTATAGACCATCTGAGACAGAGCAATAAGGCTGTTGAAATCCGGATACAAATGCACTTAAGGCTAGCCCGAGACACGGGGAGCCGTTCGAGCACGGCAAACACTGGAGGTATCTCAAACTCCATGGATTTAAAGTCTCCTAGACTGACATCTATTCTTATAGATTCTGCTACCGATTTTGATCTCACTTAAGGCATTGTACGGATGTTTTAAAACAACAACCACGGGTAAGTCGTGTCAGGCAGGTTAAATTCCAAACGTCATGGAATCAGAGCCAATCTCCTTTTAGACCATCCGAGGCAGAGCAATAAGGCTGTTGAAATCCAGATACAAATGCACTTAAGGCTAGCTCGAGACACGGAGAGCCGTTCGGGCACGGCAGACACCGGAGGTATCGCAAACTCCATGGATTTAAAGCCTCCTAGACTGACATCTGTCCTTATAGATTGTGCTACCGCTAACCTAGGGTTAATTTACCAGTTTCTAATCTCACTAGGAGCCGTTGCACAGAAGATTTAACAACACCACGGGTAGGCCATCACTCAATAGGTACAGTTTACCAACCTAAAGCCTAAAATGTTGGGACCGTAACCCTTAACTTTTCTTGACCATCTAAGACAAAGAAATAAGGTGCTGTAATCCAGATACTAACAACTCAAAGGCTAGTTCGAAACACGGATAGCCGTTCGGGCACGGCAGACACCGGAGGTATCGCAAACTCCATGGATTTAAAGTCTCCTAGACTGACATCAACAGCTTTGGAAGGTTGCCTCGATCCTCAAGTTTTCTTTTAAGTATCAAATCCTTGAAATTGAACAAACGGATTTGGGAAAACCCGACTTATGCAGATTCCCGCCATGAATCTAAATTTGGATATTTAGGAGTGATAATCCCTTATCTCGGGCTAATTACCCTTAAATCCATTTAGATTATTGTCAAGAAACTGACCATTCAAATTTTCCCACGTCCGGTCGTCTTAAAGATTAACTTGTAAGAACAACGCACATTTGGAATGCACGAACGGCAATCAAAGGACAAATTTTGGCTGATTTTGTTGCAGAGTTTACACCAACAGTGGCTCCACCACCACCAGCTCTCCACGAGAAGGAGCAAGTCAACAATCCCAAGCAGCCAATGAGAACGACCAATCTAGATCCAGACGAATGGAGGCTCTACGTCAATGGATCAGCCTGCAACAAAGGATCTGGAGCAGGGGTAGTACTTTTTTCTCCAGAAGGATTGGTTTTGGAGCAAGCACTACGACTCGGATTTAGCGCCACTAACAATGTGGCAGAGTATGAAGCCTTGGTCGCTGGACTAAGAAGTGCCCTGGAACTCAAGGTAAAAAAGTTGAGAATATTTTGTGACTAACAGTTAGTGGTTAACCAACTTTCAGGGGAATACGCTACGAAAAGCGAGAAGATGGCCGCATACTCAGAAGCGGCCAAGGACCTACTTGATAAATTCGATAAGGTTCACATTCAGCAAATCAGCTCGGGCCAGAATGCTCATGCGGATTCATTGGCTTGCTTGGGATCAGCAGTCAAGACAGAATATCGCCGCAAGGTGGCGGTGGATTACCTAAGTGAACCAAGCATTGGCCGAGCAGTGGAGATCGTGACGGAAACAGACTTTGGGCCAAGCTAGATGGACCCAATAGTAGCATACCTAAGAAATGGGACCTTGCCAGATGATAACCAAGTCAGTACGTTTTTGGCTCTCTCCATAAGGTAAGCTTTACAGAAAGTCTTTCCTTGGTCCATATTTATTGTGTGTACACCCAGTACTTGTTCAGAAATTCCTCCATGAGATCCATGCTGGAACTTGTGGGGGACACACTGGTGGTAGATCCATAGCCCACCGAGCAATATCCCAGGGATATTGGTGGCCTTACATGCAGGAGGATGCAAAGGCTTTTGTCAAGACTTGTGAAAAGTGCCAGAGGTGTTCTCCCCTAATCCGAGCTCCAGCAGAGGATCTGCTACCTCTGACTAGCCCATGGCCATTTGCACAATGGGGCTTGGACATCGTGGGTCCTCTCCCCACGGCAACAGGGAAACGAAAATTCCTACTCATTGGCACTGACTACTTCACTAAATGGATAGAGGGGGAAGCTCTTGCCAAAATCACAGAAGCAATGGTGGAAAGGTTTGTGTGGAACAAGATAATGACAAGGTTTGGAGTACCCTACTCCATCATCTCAGATAACGGGTCCCAGTTCGGCAAGAAGTTCAAAGCCTTCTGTGCTCAGTACGGCATCAGAAACTATTATTCCGCCCCAGCTTACCCACAGAGCAATGGACAGGCAGAGGCCTCAAATAAGACTATCCTGAAGAGTCTCAAGAAAAGGTTGGAGAAGAAAAAGGAAAAATGGCCCGATGAACTTCCAGCCGTGCTCTGGGCATACAGGACCACCCCACGGCGATCTACGGGAGAAACACCATACTCCCTCACTTATGGGACTGAGGCAGTGATTCCTTTGGAAATTGGTTTACCAACCATTCGCACTACCCTCATGGAATCAGGAGGCAACGATAAAGCCCTTGTCGAGCAGCTCGACCTTGCTGAGGAAAAGAGAGAGCGTGTACTCATCACCTTAGCAGCATATCAGGAATAGCTACGAAGAAGCTACACTAAGAAGGTGCAGCCAAGGGAATTCAAAGTTGGAGATCTAGTCCTAAGGAAAGTCTTGGCCAACACCAAAATATCCACTGATGGAAAACTTGGACCAAACTGGGAAGGCCCATACAAGATCATGGGGATTGCTGGCATTGGGGCCTACCGATTGGCCGACCTGGACGAAGACCCAGTTCCACAGCCGTGGAATGTCCAGAACCTTAGGAAATTCTTCCAGTAACATGTTCACGTGATTACGAATTCAATCACGTCTCTTTTGGTGAATACGAATAAATTCACATTTGTTTTTAGTACCTAGTTGGGATTACGAGTAAAATCACCAACGTTAGATTTCTCTTGATATTTCTAATATTAATGAAATTTTATCTTTTCTTATCATGATTTTGATTAATATGAACCGAAATTCCTACCTCAAAATTTGGATTCCTATTGGGGAGCAGGGAATGCGTAGATTTGCAACGAGTATTGCAAGAAATCCTAAGTATGAATAAACTTAGATTTGCAACGAGTATTACAAGAAATCCTAAGTATGAATAAACTTAGATTTGCAACGAGTATTCCAGGAAATTCTAAGTATGAATAAACTTAGATTTGCAACGAGTATTGCAGGAAATTCTAAGATTTGCAACGCGTATTACAAGAAATCCTAAGTATTAAAACACTTAGGCTGTGAAAGGCTCAAGTAAGAAGATACTTAAAACGTTTGGCATGCAGATAAATGCCTCAATAATAAAGCTTGATAAAAAGAACAAAGTACGAAAACACTTTAAGTATCAAAGTATTGGAAAGGCCACACCCGGCCGAGCAAGGACCACGCAGGGTCAGGAGTAAAATCCAGGGAGAGAAAGAGAAATGACGAAAGTCTCAGAGCAGGCATCAAGCCTCTTCACTGAGCCCGGAGGCATCAGTGGCAGGGGTAGGATCAGGATTATTTCCACCATCTTCTGAAGCAGGGAGGTCGTCATGGGTACCTTCAGTTTGAGTCTGCTCGGAGGGAAGCTCGGTCTGGTTCACAGGATCAGGCTGAGCATGGGTGTCTGCCTGAACCTGAGCAGCAGCTGCCTTACTCGGCAGCTCCATGTCAACCCAATGGGGGGAAGATTCATCAATGCCGAGCTTCTCGAGGCAGCGCCGTCAAGCCGCCCCCTAGATGGCATCTTGCACAGCTGGCATCTGCGCCTTATAATTCTCTGTAACTTCCAAGACAGCTCGGTCGTACTCTGCCTCAGCCTTGGCCTCTGCTGTAGTTAGCTGATCACTCAAGCCGTGCTCAACCTCCTCCGACCTCTTCCTCAGATCGGCGATCTCCCCCTTCAACATCTCTACTTCAGCTCGGGCTTCTTTTAGAGACTGGGAATACTGAGCGTTCTCTTTCTCGGCCTTTTCCGCCCTCTTCTGCTCCTTCTTCAGTTCTTTCTCGACGTCTTTAGCTCTCTCGAAGCCCACGGACGCCTTCTGCATGATCTGTCAAAGGAGGGATAGATTGAACAGTGGAAATTCTGGGAACAACAGAAAGAAACAGGAAAGTTGCCTCTACCTTAGCACTGGATTGAAAGATGGACTTCATCAGCACATCGTAGGAGCTGTTTTTCTCCCTCTCTATGTCATTAGGAAGAAGAGCGGCTCTGGCAACGCCGAACGCCACATCAGTAGAGGAAATTTTGTCAGTATCATTAACAGGGGTGCCGTCGGGGCGAGCAAGCGTTGGGGCCCAGGGCTGCACCGGCGGCTGAAGATCAGTCAGGGATAAGCTGGTATCCCCAGTTCTTCTCCTTTGTGAGGGAGGCTGGACTTAGTGGGGACTTTCTGCTGGCCTCTTTTCCCTCTGGCGCTTAGTGAGAGAGGAGGGGGATGATTGAAGAGGTTGGGTGGTTCGGATGGCCGGAGGAGCACGGGAGGCTCCACCAAGAGTCAGCTGGTCCAGGAGGTTGATCGGTTGCAAAGGCATCTCTGTACGGTCTGGAGAAGGGGAGTAGCCTGGTGAGTCGTCAGAGTCCGCGAGAAGGTCAGATTGCTCGGCCAAAGATTGGACGAGCTCGCGATGGTCAAACCCACCAACTTCTTCTTCCTCTTCTTCTTCTTCTTCTTCTTCTTCTTCAAACACTCTCCCAGACGTGTTGGGCCCTTGGTCAGCTCGAACAAGAATCGGGATGGCAGTTGGAATCTCTTCAATGTGAGCAAACGTCACCTGCTGCTGAAGGTCTACTGGGGTTCGAGAGCGCGTAGATCCCTTTCTAGCTCGGCCCCTATGAGCACGAGTCCTTTCTCGGTCGAATGGTCGGCCTGTAATGGTCAATGGAACGGCTGGCGGCCAGGGGTGTCTCGAGCGCGGCTCACCGTTTCTGCGAATTCCTCCCCAGTAGGACGGGGTGTAGCCTAGCAGCAAGTGAGCAGAACGACCAAGGCCGACTGGAGTTGGAGCAAAACCGTCAAAGTAAAGGGCTTTGGCGATGTCCTCACAGTGGAGTCTGCCGTGTATCAGACAACCACCGTGATTAAGGTTGTCCGCTGCAAAACAACGTGATAAAAAGATGGTCAGCTACAGTTTTCAGAAAGACAAAGAATAAGCCAGCTAGGGAAAAAAGTACTAACGTAGTCCGCCTGTTGCAGTGGGGCAGGCAAAGCCAATGGGCCTCCCCTCGGCATCTCTGGGCTCCCAGTTGCCGGTAACTACGAGATAGTCATCTGCCTCTCCCTTTGAGGAATTTGGCAGATCGGTGATGAGCTTCTGGTTGGGGTCCCTGGCTTTGAAATAGTAATTATTGTCGATTGTGGGAACTACACTGTATAGGTAGTGCAGATCCCACCAGTCTCGATTCAGGCCGAGCAGCCTGTTTAGGGCTATTGTGCCCATGACCACTCTGACAAAATTGGGGCAGAGCTGTATAGGATTTAGCTGACATCTAGAACAAACCTCTCTGAAAAACGGGTGCAGAGGGAATCTCAAGCCACCCTCGACTATAAAAATTAAAGGAACGTGAATCCTAGTCTCATCCTGACCCTCTTCTTCTAGGTCCTCTGATCTATTCAGTCGGAATTGAACGTCGGCAGGGATACCATACGTCCTTCGAAACTCTATTTCTTTGTCTGGGGTACTGAGAAGGGCTCTATGCCTACCCATTTTTTCGAAAAATTAGGGTTTCACAGTTGAAACCCAGAAAACGAGAAGATGAACAGGCACTGAAAAACAGCGGGGAAGATGAAACGTGAAATGGAAATGGAAATCTAGAAGGGCCACTTACGTGAGGAAGGTGGACTTAGTAAGGTGTTTTCCTACGCGAACGGAGGGAGGTTTTCCGACGAAAACTGGAAAACGAGCGAAGTTGCAGGGAACTCAGATGACGGAAATGGCAGACGAAGTGTTTTCTCTCTCTCTTCTTTGCTTCTGACGAGTATGAAGGAGAAGGGGAGAGGCTTTTGGGTTTGGAAGGGTTTTGGGAGGGAAAAGTAATGATGATCCCGCCCGAAACCCCATAAAAGTGGAACATGACGTATGAAAAACGTCAGCGGAATCGTCCTTTGGGCTTATCCGAGCCACCAACGGGTCATTTCGCATTAAATGCAATGACAGCGTTGCCACCCACGTGGAGGGCAGGCGTGCAGGAAACGCATCAGGAGCCGTTAAAGCTCTGCATACTACTGATAAGTGACAGAAGCAGCAGAGCTGGGGAGCAATTGGAGTGGGTAAAATATGATTACCCTACTGTTAGGCACAGTACGTGCCTAACGTGGTCACCACAAGAGGATGAATAGCTCGACACCACATAGGGAGTCCTTGAGCCCTGTGCCGAGCTGTATTGACCATGAATAAGGTCAGAGGTAAATTAAACTAATGCACCAAGATGTACCAGCTCGGTAGAGCATGGGGGATGCCCCTGATATGGCCGAGCTGGAGAGGCTGCGAATATAGCTTGAAAGGCATTTTGGAATACATAGTTCAGCTCGGCATAATGAACTGAACTATGTACGAGTTATTCCGAGCTACGTTGAAGCACGGCACCGCCACGAGTAGGGCGGTGAGACATTCCAGAATATTCTAAGACGGTTCCTTATGTGACAAGGAAGCAATCCCATGAGACAAGGGATAGATACGGGTAATCCTAATGTGATTAGGAGAGCATCCCACATAGGAAAGTCCTATTAGGGAAAGGATTCCTAAAAGAGAATAGGAAACAGGGGCACGAGATGCCTAAATATGAAGTACAGCTACACCTATAAATACAGGGGAACAACCATAATGAAAGGTACGCGGTGAAACCTATTTTCATACGCATTGTGATTTGAGCTCTTAAAGTACGTGATACTAACTTAGGCATTGGAGGGCCTTTGCCAACGAGTGGCAAAGGTGCTCTGACCCTTTCTCTGTTTTGCAGATTTAGGGTCGTCTCAAGGAAGCACGTGATCCAGGGTTACGTGGATTTATCCCCGTACAAAAACAATTCAAAATCGGACCCGCATACGACCAAAACGCCACCGTTTGGCAGCCGAGATAAGCCCTCGGTAGCGCTACACCATTTTGGTGTAGCGCTCCCGAACCCCTTTGGCCCGTCTTTGACCGTGGACCTCCCTTGACCGTTGACCTCTTAACAAACCGGTAGCGCTCGTGGTCCTTCTGTTCATCTCTGCTCCCCTTTTTGCCACTTTTGAGCGCTCTAGAGGAATAGGGTAGCGCTCCCGATGGGTTACGACCATTTCCACGCGAAATCAACTCCAACACTTATCCTCCTCAGCCTTGCTCACTCTCGGTCCTCGTGCATGCCCTTCCAACAACTTTGATTACTTCAGAACACCTCAATTTCCTGCAAATTTAGCACAACCACCAAATCCAACCACGTGCACGCATTAAATGGAAAATGAGGATTAAATGCACAACTATCGCGCTAACTCTACCCTACTTAGGCGCTTAAATGCATAGATTTCACGCTCCTATCAGAGGCATTAAAACAAGGGGTGGAGATAGTGTCATTAACAAAATAAACAGGCTATTGGACAGAATAGATACTTTACATACTCCTAGAAAGGCCCACATTCAAGAACATGCAATCTCAGGCGAATAAATACTTTTGTTTGAACATGACAACAATATATAAACCAGCATGTAGCAGAGGTTTGTAGGTTTGATCTGTTTTTGATTATTTGCAGCAAATGAACTCCCAAGAAAAGCCAAAAAAAATGCAGGAGAGATAGTGTTAAGTAATTAGCTCAATAAACATAGTTTTTTGTATGGTCAGCCCTATAAAAATTCAACCTAGGTTAGCTTTCATACAGTCATGACAATACTTGATTTAAAGATTTGGACAGTTGTTAAAATGGCACCAGTGTTAGGGCAATCCCTAGCAGACGCGATCCATCCTATATGGCGGATCAACCGAATCAGGCATTCCATGCCCAGATATTGAGTCCTCCAGAACTTAAAGCAGACAGAGGCTACATCGAAGCATTCCTTATGAGTGATATAGTGAGGGAAATGTTCTTTTAGATCGCCGGCAGTGCTCATTAATGTTTTTCCATAGATAATTGGCGTAAAGATACCTTTGACTATCTTACGAGTGAGGAGATCGTAAACTAACGTTGATAGATTATTATTACCCAATTCATCTTTCATGAACTCCTTGCTTTTTCGGCTTTAGATATAGTTTCTAACTGAAACACATAGAGGAAAGGAGCAATAGAAAACAAGAGTTAGAACCTTTGAAAGAAGTCTAGACCACCTGACCCTGATCAAGATAAAGAAAGACCTGATCTTGATCTAGCTAAAGAAAGATAAGGTTTAGTAGCATGGGTAGCGCATTGACTTGTGGTTATGAGGGTCGGTTGACCCATCAAACTACTCTAAGTCCTAGGTTGGGTTTGAGGTTCTGGCTTTACTTTACAATGTGGACGAGAAAGACCATGAAATAATAACGAGGAAGCAGAAGAACTAGATGCGGGAGAATGTTCTAGTTAGAACTTAGAAATAAGGGTTGCACTCCAACTCAGGGGATAACTTTGGAGACCTGGTAAGAACATACATGACATCGAGGAGACTCAAAGCGTGAAATTCTGGACTGAGGGGGAACTACAGATTTAACAACTTAGATACTACCCCTTCACTCAACAAACTGAGACAACTAGCTGCCCTGAGCCTTGAAATAACTATCATATACGGATGGTTGTGACTAGTATATCCTTTAGATAGCAGAAAAGGAGGAGGCCAGACATATCTCCTTGAATTAGATGACTTAGAAGACGAGAACGCACCAGCAGAGGGAACTATACTTGACCGAGAAGCAAGAGCTCCACTCACTTGGCATTAGACCAGAGCTAACCTTATAACAGCAGGAAAATCACTCATACTTGTGGTTTTCCTTTGCGATGACTATTGACCTGTATGCGAAGTGATCCTTGATTCTTTGGAGTATGATCTCCTATCTTACACTCGTTCTCTGCATGTGTCAACGTAATTAGAACGAACTCTCTGAGATTAGAGTTTTCTTTGGGGATTGGTTCTCTTGGTGAGATACTTGTGAGACACTAGACACTTTTTTGACAGGTTTTGCCATATGTGTTTTTTTTTATCTCTTTCACTTTTGCCTCTTTAGAAAGGCCTCTTCCTACTCCTCCTTCATTGTCCTTGGTCCTTTTTGCTTAATGATAAGTTAAGCATATAGCTAGCATTCCTCCGGCTAAAAGTCTGGATAGTTCGGTTCCTATAGTAGAGGATCCAGCCCATTTCTACTCCAGTTTCATCTAGTAAAAGTTTGGGACGGGAAGCTACTCGCCCTTGGTCAGTAGAACCAACAAGGGGGCATTTTCAAGTTACTAATGATTTGGCAAGGGTAGAAAGATTTCTCTATAGCAGTTTAAGAACATGTATCTTAACGCCCCCCCCCCCCCCCCCCCCCTCTGTGTAGGAAGCCTCTCGTTGAGTAAATAGGGAAGGTATTACACTTTTTGACATACACGAATGGGGCCAATCAGATCAGGAAGAGAGGCCCTCGCCCCGGAGGGGTCGAGTCTTTGTTCCACATTGGTTAGTTGAGTCTTGTAATAAGACACTTCATAATATAAATATAGTTCTCTTGTTTTAGGGTTGATGAACACCCAAAACACTTCTTTCTCTATCTCAAACAACATTCATAAGGTAAGACATTGAAAATCTTTAACGTAACGGATTGCCAACCCATCAGAGACTCCATTTTTGGGCTTTTAAAAAATGAGTGGGTTTTTCAAAAAAAAAAAAGAGCTTGGCTGGATTGAGTTGGTGGATATAATCTAGGTACACATAGCCTTATGGGTGAAAGCCTCATGGGACTCCAACACTTATACAATTAATGATTTTATCTTCAAGTTGGATAGTGTTTTGGATGCCCTATAAGTTCCAATCTTTGGGTAGTTTTGGGCTTTTTATCTCCCTTTCTCCTTTACTCCCTTTGGTGTCTTTGTTTATTGGATATGAGTCTTGCTTTTTCTAAGTTGAGGTTTTGTGTTTTGGTTGGGTTTCGTCCACAAGTCTTTGGGTTGGGTTTGTGTCCTCAGATTTTTTTGGTCATATTTGAGTGTTTTTGGGTTGGTATTTGTGTATGGTTGGGATTGTGCTTACAGGTCTGTTTATTTGAGTCTGGGTTTTGGGAAGTCTGGTTTTCGGGGTAAGTATATTGAGTCTGTCCCAGGTCTTGTATGGTCAATTGAGTTATGGTATTCAATTGTACCTTATTGAGTCATTTCGTCACTGGTTCTATTACACTGCCGCTGCTCCTACGATTGTCTCACTATGGATTAGTACATTTTGATGCTTTGTGCTGCTGATTCTGTGTTTGGTTCACTCTGATGCTGCTTCTATTTATGGATACATTTCTGATGATACTTCTGGGCATAGTTTAGTCTCCCTTCTGTTGCTGCTAGTGTTTATGGAGTGATTGCTTGATACTTTTTTAGAGTTTAACTGATCAAAAGGTGCTAAGGATATGTACTAAGTTATCAACAAGCTGCTTGCACGCTGTTTTCATTGGAATGGATTACCTATTGCTTGCTCGCACCTTGATGCTATCCGCAACCTCGTTACTACATGGTTCCACTCTCTCCTCAATGATCATGATGTGCTAATTCATTCAAGAAGCATAATGGAAGTTCTCTGATGCATGGGAATTTAATTTGCTGAATCAGTTTAGGTCCGAAACAAACAAACTTTAGATTGTTTAAGGCTTTTGGATGCTTTTAGATGTATTGTAACAGCTCTGTGCTCAAACAAGCTTTGCCTTAGCAAATCCAACAATAAGCCAGATTAGAACTCTGTACATCCTCCAAGTTTCTCTAGATATACTTTGATATTATGTTTTTTCCTTCATGATTATTTGATATTCTTTGGTTACATGTTGAGTTGAAGATGTTTCATTTGGTGATATTTGACATGTAAACTCTTCCTAATATAACAGATAGAGGGGTACATTTGATGCAAGATGTAGGAAAAAAAAAACTTAATATTTATAACCTTTCCCCTTGTTCTCTCTTCTTACTAGCTTGCTGTACTTTAGTTGGCTTTGGGAAATTTGAAGATGACCACTCATTCAGTCAATCTTCTCTTGAAATGACTATGATTTATTGCTATTTTTACAAGATATTTTGCATTCAACTCATAGGAAAGCTCCATTTTGGAGTTTATCTCATTATCAAAATGATAGATGACACAGAAAGCTGGTATTTTTGTCTTTGGCCTTGTGTCTATATTTTCTTTGTGGATATGGCGAGGTGTGTGTCTGTTGCTAACCATAATCTCCTATGCTACTTGCAGCTGGCATTACTCAATCCTCTATTGCTGATCTTGCTGCGGCCATGCCATGATATGTTGATATTGGTCCAATGAACTACTATTGCTGTTTGATAAGGAAACAGAACGAATGATGGGCTACAGTTACTAGTTTCGTTATCTAGTTTAATTAATTGCCACTGCTGCCGGATCACATGCCTCTTCTTTGCTACTTTGGTAGATGTCACATTTGATGGGCTACAGTTCCTTTATTTTGTTTCCATTTGAATATTGGTTTCTTCTTTTGATTTTGAATAATGCACTGTATTGAAGGTTTAATATATTTCACTTTTGCACAAGTTTGGTATGAAGGTTTGCTTGGTATAATTTAGTAGCTAGTATTGTTTCATGCTCATTAATTAGTCTGTCTTGATCTCTGTAATAAAATTCCCGAAAAAAAAAAAAAAAGATTAAAATAATCATGGTCTTTAAAGGAATCATAGACCACCGTTTTTTTTTTTTTTGGGTATAAATTGAGATCTAAAATATATTATTTAATCCCGGTTTGAAGAAAAATTGAGACGTTATAATGTTGAAAGGTCATGGTTTTACCAAAAACTGAGACTACACAATTAAACAATTACCAAGGTTTTTATAAGCAATCACGGTTTTATATCAAAATGTGGTCTATGTATTGGTATCAGTCACAGTTCCTTAGATAAGTGTGATCATTTGTTTCAGAACCAACGTGGATTTGTTATGGAAAATGATACCTGATAACGAATAATAGTCACGCTTTTTTACTTTATGATCTCAGTTTTAATGAGTTTTGATCATAGTTCTATCCTGTGGTTAAAAGTTTTCGACCTTGATAGACCACGGTTTTGAATGCGAGATTAAAAGTGAAAGATTACACCAAATGACTGATAGTATATGTTTTGAAGTTATACAATAATTCTTTACATGATAATTGTTTCTCTAATTTTTTTATTTTGCGAACAAGTCAATCTTTTGGGTACTAGCTCATTGCACGGAGACCTTGGGCGGCTAGTTCGTTGGTGGCTTCTTGAGCTCTCCAACGGCGACGATGAAGGCATTTAAAGGCAGATTCAATGGCGATCCTGTGGCGGGAGTGTGAAGTCTTGGTGGTTATTCTCCATCCACCCAGCTCCATAAGTGGAGATTGGGTCCGACATTAGTGTTGATCGGGTTTTTTTTTTTTTGTGTTTTTTTCTATATTTCGGACCGGTAATGTCCTTTATTTTCATGTAATAAGGATGATCTTTTTCGCTAAAATAAAATAAAATAAAATAATGGCAAGTAAATAGTATGTGCATTAATTTTTTTTAATCCAAATACAGCAAAAGAATGCAAGACGATATAGAAAGTAATAAAGGCACTTATTTTTTTTGATAAACAAAAAACAAAGAGAAAAGAAGATTATATTTTAGTTGAAAATTTTGTGACATACTTTAGTTGTCACTATTGTAAATATTTCAATTGTTTAAGTGACATGTTCATAATTTGTCACTAATATTTAATTTTTAGTGACAAATTTTTTTATGTCACTACAATTTGTCTCAAATAGGTCCTTTTGTGACAAAATCTGTGTGACAACATAAAAGTTGTCACTAAATCATATGTTTTTGTGACAAAATCTTTGTGACATCGTAAATATTGCCACCCAAAAGCAGAGCCGCTTTGGGCTAAAGCCCGTAAAGTCACCGCATTAAGTCTCCAAATTTGGACTAAATTTTGGGGCCTCCAATTTTTTATGTCTGTGTAGTAGTTATGCTTTCGAATGACTTATTTATGGATTTTTTTGTTTTCCTAAGTAATTTTAAGTTTTAACTACGATATATTAAGAGTTGAGGGCCCAATTTAAAAAAAAATCATTTTAGGCCTCCTAAATCTCAGAGTCGGCCCTGCCCAAAAGTAAGAAACACTTCCTTCAGTGACAACTTCTTAAATCGTCACTTTATGTCACTTTTAGTGACTACTTTTATATTGCCACCACAAATTTATGTCACAATAGATTAATTTTCTTGTAGTGAGATATCTTAAAGGCTAGCATACATTTACTGAAATTGTTAGCAAATAAAATATAAGATTTAAACATCCTTTGATATTCACTTTCAGTTACTTAACCTTTCCAAATCAGGGCCACGTGGCTAGAATTAAAGCAGTGTGTAAGCGAAAAGCCAAAAGGTGTGCACGTAGACTCTTTTTTTTAAAATTTTTTTATGGGCATGTGTACGTAGACTTATTATGGGAGCCGTGAATAAGTTGAACCCTTCTATGTACACAGCTGGCTATGCACAGATGGGTCTCGGAGACCCACTTTGGGTCCACAGGAACGATTCGAGCCGTTCAATCATCTTAGAATAATTTTTCGAGAGGCCCCGCGAGAAATCAGCTCCATCGGACATGTGTAAGTGGTTGATTCAAAAATCCCCCCGTTTCATTTTGGAAAATTATTCTAAGATGATTGAACGGCTCGAATCGTTCTTGTGGACCCACAAGTGGGTCTCCGAGACCCATCTGTGCACCATCTGTGCACAGCCATCTGTGCACATAGCTTTACCGGAAGAAGTTTTCCTCTTCTTGAACGCCAGTTGAGCATCCCAAAGAACTAAATTACCCAGTGAATTTCTCAGGTGGGAAGTACCCTGTGAATTTCTCAGGTGGAGCCCTGGAGCAGAGGCTCCCGTGGCAAGTTCGCGTATAGGAGTTTTATATAAGAGTACTATTATGTATCTGTTGCCACCAATTCCTCCAGGAATGGGAGAAACGGGGATGGTCAACACCTGGTGGTGTAGAAGATGCGAGGGCGTGCCAGTAGATATGAATCTCCAATGAGAATAAGGAAAAGCGCCTAAAACTACTAACTTCTTTCAAGCAAATGTGAAACTTGAATAAAAGAGAAACTAAAGTTACAACGGTTCGTGGGTCTTGGATAAGGACTTCCACAATTGAAGAAAACTAAGGTTTACATAGAGGAAGAAGAGAAAGAAGAGGAAGAAGAAGAAGAAACGGGATAGAGGCAGAAGATAGACATAGATAGAAAAAGAAAGGATCGATCGACTAACTGAGAGTTAGGAGATAAACTAAATTTACTTGCTGCTGTGAGCTTTTGGTGCGTGGACCTTTTCAGAGTTGCATAAAAGTCTTCATTTATAGTCTCTATGTAACGCCCCGAAAATTCGGTTTGTTAATTAAAGGATTTTAAAGATCTTTGAGCTGTATTATATTTTTATGAAAAGTTAAATTAGAGAAACACAGCCCATTTATTACAAACATTGTTTAAATATTACAATACCGAATAAAGTTGAAAGTGATTTATTACAAACTTCTACACATGAAGTACTAGAATAAAATATGTCTTTATTACAACTTGAAATCTTAATAAAATACTTAAAAGCACAGAGCCAACAACTAAACTACTGGTTTAGCCACGGCTCGGTCAACTCAGCAACATCTTCAACGGCTACAGGATTATCTTCTGAATACTCCATATTGTCGCATGTACCTGGCGTCAAATACCATGGTAACGTAGTACCGTGAGTGGTGACACTCAGTAGAACAACGTAAAACTACCCTTACCCCAATGTATGCATAATTTCCATAATCAAATAACCACATATAATATTAACCAACAGAACCCACTTATTTTACACACAAGTTTTATCAGCGTAGTCAATCATATGATGTTCCCGTTCACCAAGTTCCCATACATTGTGTTCATAAACGTGGTCGATTCTACGATGTTCCCGTTCACCATGTTCCCATACACCATTGTTCCCATACACTGTGTTCCCATACACCTATGCTCCCATACGTTATGTTCCCGTACGCCACTCTGGACACGGCTCAAGACATAACACGGCTCAAGACATGGCACGGCTCAAGACACAGCACGGCTCAAGACAAGGCACGGCTCAAGACATCCCTATCATTGGTTCCCGTTCGTTATGTTCCCATACACCATTGTTCCCATACACTGTGTTCCCATACACCTATGTTCTCATACGTTATGTTCCCGTACGCCACTTTGGACACGGCTCAAGACATAACACTGCTCAAGACATGGCACGGCTCAAGACACAGCACGGCTCAAGACAAGGCACGGCTCAAGACATAACACGGCTCAAGACCAACCCATCACCAAATACCCAATCTCATCTTTTCCACAAACTATACTCCTTTGGTTCCCGTTCGTTATGTTCCCATACACCAACTTTGGCACGGCTCAAGACATAACACGGCTCAAGACCAACCCGTCACCACATACCCCAATCTCATCTTTCCAACCATTATTTCAATCAAGAGGTACAAACCCAATTTCATCAAATGCGGAAATTAATCGATAATACCACAACAACAATTCAACAAGGCATATAAATCCCGAAATTACCGGTTACCATCAGTTTACAATCATAACAAAATGACGTACCAATACTTCACCAAAAGTTATGAAATTCAACATAGTAATAGTTCTCTGTCTTAGGAACAACTCCCGCGTTTATAGCTAAGGTCGAATCTGCTCCTAAGCTGGGTAAAAGTGCGTACGAACAGAACGTGTCAAATCTGCCACAGTTTTCTAAAATTCCATTTCCCGAAGATCTAACCGTTGGATTTGGTCCGTTTACGTGTCACTACGTAGCTAAGACGTCAAACTGTCTTTCTACCAAGTTTCATTGTAATCCTACGGCTCAATCGTATTCTACAGGTTTCCAAAGTTTCTGCCCGAATAGAGGGAAGTTGTTGAAACAGCAGTTTCGGACAGCCTTAGTATTTCAGTCATAACTTTTTACACCAAACTCCGTTTGAGTCGAATTACATATCAAAACGTAGGGAATTTGAAGAGCTACAACTTTGTAGTTTTACACTTTTCCTAATTTTACCTCTACGTGGCCCGAAAATGCACGAACAGTGACCAGCAGTGTGTTTCCGGTAGTTCAGTCCGTGAACACTCGTTTTTGGTATCGAAATACGTTTTTCTCACATTCTATCGATCCGTAAACTGATCGGTCCGTACAATCAACTTAATATAATGTTACCTACAACCCTTACTCCCTAAATCAAGGATCGGGTCAAGATTTTACAAAAATCATCATACAGAAGGTTAAAGCAAGTTTACCGAAGTTCTACCTTAATTCCTGCAGATTAAGCGCGTGGATGATCGATCCGCACCGTTGGAAACGTCTGGAACCCGTCAATTACCCTAGGCTGAAAAGGGCGTTACTAGCGTGTGACCCGAGAGGGTCGATCTTGAGACGAAAGAGCATGTAGATACTTGAGAGAGAGAGAGAAGGAGGTGATAATTTTGGGAGAGGGAGAGAGGGCGTAATCTGTGGGAATTTGGGAGGGGAAAGGCATGAGTAATGTCTTATAAAGAAAAGAAAGGGAAGAACATGGGGGAGACAAGTATATGTGGAAAGAAAAGAAAAGAAAAGAAAAGAAAGAATTATGGAGGAGAAAAGAGAAAAGAGAAAAGCAAAAGTAAAAGAAGAAAGAAAAATAATTGGGTTTATTGCTCTGGTGTTTTGGAAGGCAGGCGTGGGAATTGGGTGTACGCGAAGCACGACGTGATAGAATGCAGTACAATTTACTCCGGGCAGTGTTCGAACTGTCCAGGCTACGATTTCAGAAAAATATCAAAATATTCGTACTGACTTAGAAAATCGTGGGCAACGTCACTGTGTGCTCGGAATCGTTTGGAAAAATCTCAAAAGTTGGGTAAAAATCAAATTACGAAAATTAGTATTTACAAATATCACAAATTTATATTTTTAAAAATTTGGGATATTACAATCTATCCCCCTTAAAACAATTTCGTCCTCGAAATTTAAAATAGTGTAGTAAAAAATTTGGGATATTACAATCTATCCCCCTTAAAACAATTTCGTCCTCGAAATTTAAAATAGTGTAGTCAAAATAATTTTTAACGAAAATCTAATTAGAGCATATTACATTTGCAAAATTTATCGCCAAAACTCATTTTAAGAAAATACGGGTTATTACAATCCACCCACCTTACAAAAATTTCGTCCTCGAAATTTGTAAAACAAAACTCCCTCTTTTTTTTTTTTTTTTTAACAAAATAATCGATCCACGCTTACGCTGCACACTCTGATAAAAATATGTACTAAAAAGGAAGAAAAATATGTAACAACAGAAGAAAATGAACAAGAGGCGAATGATAGGTGAATTTGCTGGAACAAAACGAATCAGAGGCAGATGATGAACGATTACAGGACACAAAGAATGGACGGCAGTAGGTGATAAAGATTTACTGTCCTGGTTGCTGAAGAAAATAGGAGAAAACAAAGTTTGGTTAGAATTTTGGACAAGTCAGTCCATGTAAAGAAGCATGGACTGTGGAGAGGAAAAGAACAATAAAATAACCAGAATGGTGGTGAGATGGTCCAACTAAGATATCAATACTAGCAACATTATTGTCCTAATAACCTCAAAACTTATCGCCTTACAATCTCCATGATCAACTTCTTAATATCACTTAATTAAAACCAATAGCGACGAAATCCGATAATCTCCTACAAACCTCAAATCTTGTCAGTTTAAACTTCTAAACAACACCATATAAGACTTCATTTCATCCTACAATCCCACTTGAGTCTTAAAAAGACATCTTCTAGTCGAACATCATGCTATAACCAATTAGGAAATCTTAAATTGCACACACCCAGTCCACTTACTACCTCACACATTTGTATACTACACATCCATGCAATCAAATTTCCAAACAGTTCAAATTTCAGTTATGCCTCACACCAGAGAATCAAACTCCAACATGAATCTGGACCACTGTCCTTAACACCAACCATCAACGATTTACAAAAATATACACACTTGAATTAAAGCCCAATGTCCCTCAAGAAGTATATCTTCACTTTAGGATAAACTACAACTCATAAAATCACCATCCGAACTCGAGACTGTGGAACAACAAATACAACCAAGTTCAACCCAAACCATGCTAACTAAGATGTTTTCAACTTCTACAACTCTCGTTATCTCCTCTAGTGTCTTTAAGTGCCAGTTTCCATTTTCTATCTCCTTAGTTCTCATAGATATACACCCGTTTGCCCTTCGTCCCACTATTCAATAAATTTCCTCTGGTTCCCCAGTTCCAACCAACTATTAAAACCCAAATACAACATTAGCCACTAATCAAGCCCTCTTGTCCCTTTTGTATGGCCTCATATTCAACTACAACATCAAACCCAATTTCCTCTAAATATTCTCATCAAATCCAATTATCCCAAGTGGAGCGCAAACAAACATCAAACAATTTTAAAGGTAAATAAAAGTAATTCCATTCGTGTCATCTAGAAAGGCAGAATCATAGATTCCTTGTGTACTCACCCATAACCTTGTGTTAAACACCACAACCGCTGTCTATATTTTGTCCCCACTACGATATCAATTTAGCAAATCCCTAGCTGTCATCCTCAATTAACGCATAATTTGTATCATAACCTCAAGTTTATCAATTTGTTTCACAACCGTTAGACTAACTCTGTACGACACTCCCACTTCATATAATATCCTCCATCATAGTCCCAACATCACCCTTCTGCCTAGTTTCCCAAGTAAGTTCACCGATCATTGTAACATACAAATTTAGGGTTCTAGACTGCCCAGTACCCAAGTATACAAAACGCCCATGTCGCCCCTTACACGACGCCTAACAAATCCCATCTCACCGGTTACTCAACACTTTGTACTTCCAGCATTTCCACAATCCACATGGTAGCATTACGAATTTACACCCAAAATTCCACCGCGACATCTCATGCTTCTACTTAACTATCATGTAGGCATAATATAGTTCCAAATTAAATTATCCATCTATATGAATCAAAGACAACCCAAATGCTCACATCCTAACACATCAGGATCATAGCTAATGCCCTGAGCCAAAACTACCAACAATACATAAACTCATTTGCTTATAACCATACCATCAACACCCAGTAAACTACACAACAAGTCGACCTGGCCAATACAACAGTGAAAACACCTCTTTTATTTAGTTGTCCAAACAAGTGAACGTTATCAAATCTTCCAATAAGACTCTCATGTACATTACCCCCCTTTTTAAAAACAAGTCCCTACTAATACCAATGATCACACTCTCATTATGATACCGAACCTATGGATATCTCATCACCGATAAAAATGATTTGCGACTCTCAGGTAGTTACAGAAAAACCCAAGTACCAAGACCAATGGATACAACATGCCAAAGTTTACCAAGTCGAACCTCAATAACTGAACATAAACTCCTTTCCTAACTTATTCCCGAATGAAATATAAAATTTACCTCATGCCAAGGACACGTACTCTTGAACTCGGAACAGAGTATCATATGGTTCGGAGGTGGTGGCGTATTATCACCATTCCCTTTATCGGTGTTGTTACTATTGCAGCAGATAACGGTGGTAACTCTAGCAGCTAACTAACGTGAAAATTAGCTAATGTTGAAAATGTCTTACACTTGACACGACTTGTTAAAAATAAAATACCTAGCGAAAATAACACCACGTATATAAATAAACTATATATCATATATAAATATAAATTTGTGATATTTGTAAATACTAATTTTCGTAATTTGATTTTTACCCAACTTTTGAGATTTTTCCAAACGATTCCGAGCACACAGTGACGTTGCCCACGATTTTCTAAGTCAGTACGAATATTTTGATATTTTTCTAAAATCGTAGCCTGGACAGTTCGAACACTGCCCGGAGTAAATTGTACTGCATTCTATCACGTCGTGCTTCGCGTACACCCAATTCCCACGCCTGCCTTCCAAAACACCAGAGCAATAAACCCAATTATTTTTCTTTCTTCTTTTACTTTTGCTTTTCTCTTTTCTCTTTTCTCCTCCATAATTCTTTCTTTTCTTTTCTTTTCTTTTCTTTCCACATATACTTGTCTCCCCCATGTTCTTCCCTTTCTTTTCTTCATAAGGCATTACTCATGCTTTTCCCCTCCCAAATTCCCACAGATTACGCCCTCTCTCCCTCTCCCAAAATTATCACCTCCTTCTCTCTCTCTCTCAAGTATCTACATGCTCTTTCGTCTCAAGATCGACCCTCTCGGGTCACACGCTAGTAACGCCCTTTTCAGCCTAGGGTAATTGACGGGTTCCAGACGTTTCCAACGGTGCGGATCGATCATCCACGCGCTTAATCTGCAGGAATTAAGGTAGAACTTCGGTAAACTTGCTTTAACCTTCTGTATGATGATTTTTGTAAAATCTTGACCCGATCCTTGATTTAGGGAGTAAGGGTTGTAGGTAACATTATATTAAGTTGATTGTACGGACCGATCAGTTTACGGATCGATAGAATGTGAGAAAAACGTATTTCGATACCAAAAACGAGTGTTCACGGACTGAACTACCGGAAACACACTGCTGGTCACTGTTCGTGCATTTTCGGGCCACGTAGAGGTAAAATTAGGAAAAGTGTAAAACTACAAAGTTGTAGCTCTTCAAATTCCCTACGTTTTGATATGTAATTCGACTCAAACGGAGTTTGGTGTAAAAAGTTATGACTGAAATACTAAGGCTGTCCGAAACTGCTGTTTCAACAACTTCCCTCTATTCGGGCAGAAACTTTGGAAACCTGTAGAATACGATTGAGCCGTAGGATTACAATGAAACTTGGTAGAAAGACAGTTTGACGTCTTAGCTACGTAGTGACACGTAAACGGACAAAATCCAACGGTTAGATCTTCGGGAAATGGAATTTTAGTAAACTGTGGCAGATTTGACACGTTCTGTTCGTACCCACTTTTACCCAACTTTTGGTGAAGTATTGGTACGTCATTTTGTTATGATTGTAAACTGATGGTAACCGGTAATTTCGGGATTTATATGCCTTGTTGAATTGCTGTTGTGGTATTATCGATTAATTTCCGCATTTGATGAAATTGGGTTTGTACCTCTTGATTGAAATAATGGTTGGAAAGATGAGATTGGGGTATGTGGTGACGGGTTGGTCTTGAGCCGTGTTATGTCTTGAGCCGTGCCAAAGTTGGTGTATGGGAACATAACGAACGGGAACCAAAGGAGTATAGTTTGTGGAAAAGATGAGATTGGGTATTTGGTGACGGGTTGGTCTTGAGCCGTGTTATGTCTTGAGCCGTGCCTTGTCTTGAGCCGTGCTGTGTCTTGAGTCGTGCCATGTCTTGAGCCGTGTTATGTCTTGAGCCGTGTCCAAAGTGGCGTACGGGAACATAACGTATGGGAACATAGGTGTATGGGAACACAGTGTATGGGAACAATGGTGTATGGGAACATAACGAACGGGAACCAATGATAAGGATGTCTTGAGCCGTGCCTTGTCTTGAGCCGTGCTGTGTCTTGAGCCGTGCCATGTCTTGAGCCGTGTTATGTCTTGAGCCGTGTCCAAAGTGGCGTACGGGAACATAACGTATGGGAGCATAGGTGTATGGGAACACAGTGTATGGGAACAATGGTGTATGGGAACATGGTGAACGGGAACATCGTAGAATCGACCACGTTTATGAACACAGTGTATGGGAACTTGGTGAACGGGAACATCATATGATTGACTACGCTGATAAAACTTGTGTGTAAAATAAGTGGGTTCTGTTGGTTAATATTATATGTGGTTATTTGATTATGGAAATTATGCATACATTGGGGTAAGGGTAGTTTTACGTTGTTCTACTAAGTGTCACCACTCACGGTACTACGTTACCATGGTATTTGACGCCAGGTACATGCGACAATATGGAGTATTCAGAAGATAATCCTGTAGCCGTTGAAGATGTTGCTGAGTTGACCGAGCCGTGGCTAAACCAGTAGTTTAGTTGTTGGCTCTGTGCTTTTAAGTATTTTATTAAGATTTCAAGTTGTAATAAAGACATATTTTATTCTAGTACTTCATGTGTAGAAGTTTGTAATAAATCACTTTCAACTTTATTCGGTATTGTAATATTTAAACAATGTTTGTAATAAATGGGCTGTGTTTCTCTAATTTAACTTTTCATAAAAATATAATACAGCTCAAAGATCTTTAAAATCCTTTAATTAACAAACCGAATTTTCGGGGCGTTACACTCTAGGCCCGGTTGTAACTTCCAAATGTAACCAACCATGAAAACAAACCATTATGCCCACGTTTTTGCCTCCATCATGGCGTCTTCTTGATTAACGTATTGGGAGGTGACATGTGTCCCATACTTAGCCGAAAGTAACTGCCCATGTTCTCAACATATTTTGCACATGTCAATTTCGGCCCCTATCCTTTCATTAGAGATAAAAACCCCTTCCCTATAATTTAGGCAACAAACTTATCTCCTAAATTATAGATAATTCGGCCATTAATTTAAATCCAAATTAAATAAAAATGCTTTCCAGTCAATCTATTTGCCACGTGTGAAATTTTAAAATTTATAGTACAAACATTGCCCCCCATAAACTTTATTTTAAAAATAAAATGGAGTTTAATAAAGAAGAAATGTTTTAGGCGATAAACGCAACAAAAGTCCTTAAATATTAGGAGATAACGGCTAGAAGAAGGTGAACCGTGTAGGACTCTTGTTACCGTTTTAACTCCAATATGTGGCATGACTGGACTGGTTCAGGAATAAAGATTCCGGAGTCCTCGAGATACTCCTCCAATACGTACCATAAAAAGGGGTTCAAGAAAAAGAGAAGAGAAGTACGTCCACGGTAAAAGCCAACTCTCTCTCTCTCTACCTTTACCTTTTCACCGCCATAACCCAAAACTCGTTGCTGTAGCAGAAGGGAATTTCACCATGGCCACCCTTCGAGCACAAGCTTCTGTCGAAGATGAGAATAACACGGGTACAGTGATGAAGAAACTGATTCTGGAACACAAACCTAACATTCACGAGGAGATTCTTTTCCAGGTACCCGATCAACATGAACACTCTTCTGGATTAAACAAATATGGATTAGGGCCTTGCTTTATGGATACCCTCCAAGAATTTCTAGAAAAATACTACCCTCATGACATCCCCCTTCCTTTGGCCCGATCTATAACGGATTGGGCCCCGGATTGGGAAAATTATTCAAAATCGAGACCCTTTAAAATATGGGTTACCTCCACTGCAGAATATAATGAATGACTGGTTAGGGTTGAAAAGGCAAAAAAAAATGTTTGGCAAAAAGCTGGCATCTATAATGCCATTCTGATGAGCTATGACATGCCAAACCTCGATACCGCCCTTATTAGCTCTCTAGCTTTCTTCTGGTCTCCTAGCACAAATGCTTTTCACTTCCCTTGCGGGCCTATGATGCCTACACTTCAAGATGTGGCTTTCATCACGAGCCTACTTCCCCATGGCATAGAAGCCAACGATGCCCTGGAACCTCCAAAAGTGAGCTTTGAATATCCTAAGAAAAAGGACTTTACCTTTAATTACTTCCTGGAGCAGAACGCTGTGACCGATGCCAAGGTTGAAGTCTCTAAGATGGAGCACATAGCTTTCCTGATATACTGGTTGAACAAGTTTATCTTCTGTAGTAGTAACTTGAAGATTACCCGGTACTACACAGATTTGGCCAAGGCTCTCTCTGTTGGTTAGGAGATCGTTCTGGCCCCCATTTTTCTCTCCCACTTTTATAGATGCATGAAAGAATTGGTAGATCATAAGGTATCAGGCTGTACTGGTCCACTATGGTTGCTGCAATTTTGGGCATGGTCATACTTCTCGGACTTAGCTCCTGAGGAAACGCCAAAGCAGAAGCAGAGAAGAAAGTCAGGGGATAAAGTCTTCTGTGGATTGTACCTGAAGTCACTTGTTCCTAAGGAGCATTCATTTGATGAGTGCTTCAAGTATTTCTACTGCCTTGCAGAAGATCCACGCCCAGACTTTTGGACACCCTTTGAAAGAAACTCCACTTGTCCAGATTGGCTTCAAACCCCTACAGAAAAGTTATCTCCAGGAAATCCGGTGCACAGGGCGGTATGGACCAGCTTCTTGGTAGCAAGGGATCTCCCTTATGGTATGGGCTCCAGTGACCCTAATAACAAGTGTGGAGTGGAATACTATAATCCTACCCAGTGTGCCAGGCAATTTGGACTGGCCCAGCTTATACCCATTCCCCCTTACCAAACCATAAACTCTGATCTAAGTGAGAGGATGTTACTCACTTTAGATGATACGAAGAGGCTAATGGAGAAGAATGCTGCTTTGGTTTCAACAAACTTCAAACTGGCCCCGTTTCCTGAGTTTCCTCTGACAACCCTGGCCTTCGACATGTGGTGGAAAAAGGTCATGTTCAGCCAATCCTCAGAATCTCTGGAGTTATTGCTGGGAAGGATTTCTCCAACGGCAGTGCCAGAAGAGTTGCCAAAAACCAAAGAGGCTAAGTAGGAGCTATTGGTTAAGAAGACAAAGGTTGCAGAAAAAGCTAAGGCCAAGTCTGCACTAAAGAAGAAAGGTACGCCTTCTCGTGCCAAAATTTATTAATCTATTCGTAGGTTTGAGGCCTTTTTTAAATGCAAATGGAACCCTCGTAATCCTGAAGCAATGGAAGAGGCTAGGAGAAATAGAATGACTGAAATTGAGACTAGGCAACGAGACTTAGCCGCTGCAGCATGGTGAAAAATATTCCAATCTACTCCTCCAGGGCAACCTATGCCTTCTTTAGAAGATTTAAAGAAACTATTTGGGAAACCTATTCCCCCAACGCCCAACACTTCATTTGTTATTGCCAACACATTAGCGTATGAAGGCACGTACAAACTTTATCCAGAAAATAGAAGAGTCGCAGTCGTTAAGACCGATGCCCCCCAGTGGGAAATAGAAGATTTCTATAAGCGTGGGATAGTCAGGGTTATAAATTCTGCTGAAAAAGGTAAGAAATTGATATAAAACCTTCTAGTACCTCTGTCTATAATATCTGCTTGCTAATTAGTGCCTCTTCTTTTAGATGCTGCCCCTCTAGTAGAACTGTCTGACCATGATGAAGATGATGAAGAAATTGAAGAATCTGAAGAAGAGGCACAGAAGACAGAGAAAGTACCTCCTCAGAAGCCAAAACGGAGACTGATAAAGGTAAAGCTTTTATTTCCTCTTGCCTTTTATTGCTTCTGGTTGGGTTTCTATTGATAGCAGTTCTTCTTTCTAGGAGACACCTGCTGTCAAAACCAAAAGAACCCGATCCAGAACTAGAACAGAAGATGCACCCATCTTTGCTTCATTAGAGGAGGTATTGGAATTTCCTAATCTCCTCCTTCTCTTCTCTGAGTAAAACTGATCGTGTTATTTCTACAGGCTGTGGATAGCAAAGGATCAAAAAGGAAGAAAGTACAGCATCAAGAACAATCTGGCGAGACAAACGATAAAACTATCTCCGGCCCAGCATCAAAAACCCCAAAGACATTGGCCGGACTGAAGAGTACTGAAGGAGCCTCTTCTGAAATTGGAGTTTCTTCAAAGGAGAGCGTCCCATCCTCTATCCCAGTTGAAGGCACTACTGCCGATCCAACAGGAAACTTATCGCAGAGTTCTGCCATCCCCGTAAGCAATTATAGCATTGTAATTTCAAGACACATATGAATTGCTTCTAAACTGTTAAAAACTTTGATTACAGGCCATCTCCAAAGGCTCTAGCATGGCTTCTCCCACACGTTCTACTGCTGTAACCAGCAAGGCTAAAATAGAGCCTCAGGAGCTTCTCAATTGCCTGAAGGAGAAATTAAGGAAGGGGACAAGTGGCAGCCAGGTGTCTTCCTCAGCCACATCTTTTGAAAGTATTCAAAAGAGTCCTTCGACCGAGGAAGTGTCCAAGGCGAAAGACGCTCTAAAGGCAGCGTTGAGCTTTAACTTTAAAATGATGATCCAGCCCGAGGTTTTAACCAATTTGAAAAGTGCTCTGGAAGTTCTGACTTCTTCTGAAGGCATACCGGATGTGCCTCAAGACAAATTAAGGCAATTTAGAATTGCTCTGCCATCTCTCATCCAGGATTATCACAAAAACATGACTGAAATCCAGGAGATGAAAAACAAACAAGCTCGCTTTGCGGACCTTGGACAGGAGTTGATCATCGCCATGAATAAAATGGAGAACTTCCAACATCAGAAAGAACAACTGTCCATCCAGAAGAAAAATGGCCTCAAGAAGATCAAAAAGATTCAAGATAACATTGTCCTTCTACATCTGCAGGTGGCCCAGCTTCAAACAGATGATGCTAGCCATGACGAGAGGATGCAGAAAATCGTACAAGAGGAAGAAGAAATCACTAATGCTACCCAACCTTTGGTAGAGGAGCATGATGTTCTGAATGCTGAAATTCCTCATGTAGAAGCTCAGCTTGAAACATTGGTGACCAACTTGTCTGCATCAACTGCTCCTTGGGACAGATTCAAGGCTGAAGTTCTAGAAAAGATGTAATAATATGCTTTTATCATACTTCTAGCTGCTATTAAGACTTCTATTTCATCTGTTTTAAGTACTTTTTGCCTTTTGAATAACTTCTGTGGGCTTGTGGAAATAACTGTCTGCGTCCATCATTTCTCACATTGTTGGATACCACTTTTTCAAATATTTTCCATTGATTGGATGCTTATGAGGTTCCCCATCTAAATCATGCAGAAGATAAGTACCTCCTTTAAGAATCTGTGAAATTTGAAAAGGACCTTCCCAAGTAGGAGACCATTTACCAAACTTATGATCCTTTTTCTTGAATGGTAAGACTGCTTGCCAGACCAAATCTCCTTCAGCAAAAGATTTCTCTTTGACTCTTTTGTTGTATGCCCGAGCCACCTTCTGTTTCTAGGCCACCAAATGGTCTAAGGCAGAAAGCCTCACTTCATCTAAACCTTCCAACTCCATAAACATAGCCTGATTATAATCTCCATAATCTAGGCCATTTTGAAATGCAACTCTAGCAGATCTAATGTTTACTTCCATTGGTAAAATAGCATCGTGACCATAGGTAAGAGCATAAGAAGTAATACCAATGGCAGTTCGCTTAGAAGTTCTGTAAGCCCACAGAGCGTCTGACAATGCCTCATGCCAAGTCCTTGGTTGATCTTCCACCATTCTGCTTATAATCCCCTTCAGGATTTTGTTAGTAGACTCGGCTTGTCCATTGCCTTGGGCATAATAAAGAGTTGAATGCGACAACTCTATCCCAAACTGAGACATAACTGCATGAATTCTATCTCCAAAGAAAACAGATCCTCTATCGGCAACTATATGCTGGGGAATACCGAAACGATGGATGATCTTCTCTTTGATCATGGTGATGATGTCTTCTTGAGAAACAGAAGTCATTGGAATAGCCTTAGCCCATTTGGTGAAGAAGTCAGTGGCCACGACTATATAAGTGTGTCCCTTAGAAGAAGGAGGGAAGATTTTGCCAATCATATCCATGGCCCATCCTCTAAATGGCCAAGGCCTTATTACTGACCTCATTAAAGAAGCTGAAATCCTCTTTACGGGACCGTGGGCTTGACAGGCCTGACATCCTTTAGCAAACTGGATGCAATCATTAAGAATGGATGACCAATAATAATCGTATCTCATTAAAAGCCATCTCATTTTCCTTCCAGATTGATGTGCTCCACAGATGCCCTCATGAATTTCTCCCGTAACTTTTAGAGCTTCTTGAGGTCCGATGCATTTGAGAAGAAGGTCGTCTTCCAAACTTTTCTCGTAAAGGTCATCCTCCATTAACACATACTGGATAGCTCTTTCTCTGATCTTCTTAGTTGATGAAAGATTTGGGTATTTCAGAAAATTAGTGATTTCAGTTCTCCAATCATCCTCTTGCCCCCTTAGGTCAATAGTAAAGATCTCCATAGAAGCACTTCTTCTTCTTATAGAAGGTAAGCTCCTTCTTCGAATCGTGATCGTTCTATTGTACCAACCTTGGGGAATCTTGATTCCGGTGGCTATCTGTGCCAATTCATTTGCCTCTTGATTGAATCTTCTAGGAATATGAAGGAGACTAGCATCATCGAATTCGTCTAGCAATTGTCTTGCCGCCATGTAATAAGGAGCTATTTCTTCACTACTGCATCTATAAGTGCCCCCCAATTGGTTGATTACCAACTGAGAATCTCCAATGACTTCTATGGTGGTTGCTCCCATTTCTCGTAGAATCTCCAGTCCAATAATTATCCCCTCATATTCAGCTTGATTATTTGTACATTGGAAATCAAACTGAAAGGACAACTGAGTTTTAACTCCGGCAGGAGATATTATAAGGATTCCACAACCAGAAGATGAGATTGTTTTGGAACCATCAAATAATAGTTGCCAAGGAGCATATGAAACAATAAAAACGTCTAGGCCGATTGCTTCTTCATCAACATCCAAACATGGATGATCTGCAAGAAAATCGGCCAACGCTTTTCCCTTTACTGCTTTTTGGGGTATATATTGGAAGTAGAATTCCATTAATGCAAGTGACCATTTACCAATTCGGCCTCTGATGATGGGCCGAGAAAGTAAATACTTAATTAAATCGGACTTGCAAACCAAGTAAACCCAACACATGCATCATATAGTGCCTAAGCTTTATTGCTGAAAAGTACAAGGCTAAACATAATTTCTCCACAGGAGAATATCTGCTCTCTATAGCAGTTAACAATCTACTAAGATAATATACTGCTTGCTCTTTGTCTTGTTCATTATTTTGAGCCAATAAACTCCCAATAGAAGTTTCTGATGCTGAAATATAAAGTCGAAGAGGCTTCTTCTTGATTGGTGGCATAAGAACAGGAGGTTGAGTCAGATACCTCTTGATAGCTTCAAATGCCTCTTGATGACGAATTTCCCATTTGAAATCCTCTTCTTTCTTCAACTTCAGCAGCTCTGAAAAGACTTGAACTTTCCCGGCCATGTTTGAAATGAATCTTCTGATGAAGTTAATAAGGCCGAGAAAACTCTGCAATTCCTGTTTACAAGATGGAGGCTTAGCTTCAAGAATAGCCTTGGTCCTATTCTGGGGAACTTCAATGCCTCTCTGGTGAACTAAAAATCAGAGGAAATTGCCTGCAGAAACTCCGAAGGCACACTTCAATAGATTCATCTTGAGACTGTATCTCCTTAGACGCTCAAAACTGGCTCGCAGGTGCTCCAAATGCTCCTTGAACGAATCAGACTTAATTACCACATCGTCTATGTAGATCTCCATAAAACGGCCCAGCATGTCAAGGAACATAGAATTCATTGCCCGTTGGTAAGTTGCTCCTGCATTTTTATGGCCGAATGGCATAACAACCCATTCGAAGGCCCCCAAAGCTTCTGGGCATCGAAAGGCCGTCTTGTGGACATCTTCTTCTGCAATATAGATTTGATTATACCCTGAATGGCCGTCCATAAAGGATAACACCTTGTGTCTAGCTACTCCATCGACTAAGACATCAGCAATAGGCATAGGGTACTCGTCTTTAGGAGATGCCATGTTGAGGTTGCGGAAGTCAACACACACCCGCACCTTTCCATTCTTCTTAATGACTGGAACAATGTTGGAGAGCCATTCCACGTATCTGGTTGGCCTTATGAATCCAACTTTCAGGAGATGCTCCAATTCTTCTTTAACTCGTAGGTTTAATTCTTCTGACATTCGCCTCGGTGCTTTCTTATACGGTTTGAATCCTTCTTTAATAGGAAGTCTGTGCTCCACAAAATCTCTTTGTAACCCAGGCATGTCTTCATACTCCCAAGCAAAGCAATCTTTATACTCGTGGAGGAGATCAATGTAAGCATTCTTAACTACTTTGGGAAGGCGCTGGCTTACATAGATAGGCTTTGGGTGATCTTTTGAGCCTAAATTTACCTCCTCCAGAGGATCCTGAACATCAGCCTTCAGATCGTCCAACTTTGCTGGTGGTGCTTCCAAATCTTCTAATCGGATGACATCGTCAGGAGGTGTATTGCCCCTTCAAAAAATAATTCGGTCGTCAAGACCGAATTATCTTCTGAATCCAAAGAACGTAGGCTCTCCTCTGTAATATAGGCGATTAATCGAGCCAAGGCAGCCTGTAAAGCTGCCATCTTCTCACTGACTGTTGGAGCTTGATCCATGAGAAATAGCTTGAAGAAGTGGAGTGCTCGGCCTATTAATCTCTGTAAGGAGAGGGCCGACCAACTGCTTATAAATAGCCTTGAATTCGTCTACAGAAGTTTGAGTAGACAGAGTAATAGAAGTAGGCTTGCCAAACTTATCAGTACCGGTGAAATTAACAGGACTGATCTCATTGTCATACAACTTAGCATCTGCATGGTTAGAAGAGGCCAAAAAAGGCCTCTTGTCTGGCCAAACCACTTCGACATCATCACCACGCTAGAAGATTAGGCATTGATGAAGAGTAGAAGGAACAGCCATGCAGACATGAATCCAATCACAGCCCAACAGTAGATTGTAACTTGAACGTGAATTAACCACAAAGAATGGCGTTGTTAAAGTCTTTGTACCAACTTGCAAGTTCATAATAATAATACCTTGAGCCGTAGTGATGCCTCCAGCAAAATCAGAAATGCTGGCGCTAGAAGGTAACAAATCTTGATCTCCTTTGCCCAACGTAACGAGCATGAAGCATGGCATGAGGTTAACAGCAGATCCGTTATCCACTAATATACGGCTGACAGGAATACCATCCAGATGACCTTGAATGTAAAGAGGACGAAGATGCTGAGTCATCAATGGGTCTGGCTTCTCAAATAAGACACTGGCCACAGGAGATGGGCAATATGCAGTGGGCTCATCTTTCAGAACCACAACAGAAGGAATATGGGAGTCAGAAGCTTCTGGAGTAAACGCCTTTAACACAGGTATGGTAGCAACAGGGGTAGCAACAGGGGCGCTAGAACTAATCTCTGGGGTATCGCCAGAAGCCTCGACATCGCCATCCATAGAAGATGGCTGTCCTTCTTTGGCCATGAAAGCAGTAGGAAGAACAAACACCATATTGCAAGTAAGATTAGCCAAAGAAGACGAAACCTTTGCGACAGGGGTTTCCTCTTGTACAACCAACGTATCCTCTGAAGAACGAATGTTGATAGAACGGGGCTTTGAGAGGATATCCTTCCAGGCGGGCTTTCGAGCTTTGGGAACCTCAGCAGAAGATGATTCCACACATTGAGAAGTAGGTTTCTGCACTAGGCGATACTCCATACGAGATTTCTTCTGCACATGCTGAGGAGCAAAAGAACGCTTTGGGGGAATAGGTGGAGGAGTTGGGATCCCCTGAGCCAACCTTTCAGCCTGACGAATTCTCTGTTGACACCGTTTCTGAGATTTTGACAAAGAAAGCTCAGGCTGTGGAAACTTAGGATGCTTCACTTTGAACCAATGATTAGGAGAAACAGATCCAGGTGGCTTAACCATCCTAGGTCTACCCTCTTGTGGAGCTGTAATTACTAAGGATGACATCTGCTTCTGAACCTCATGAGTGGTGGGTTGCAAGCAATTAAAAACAGAAACACGCTTCTGAGGAAGACGACGTGGAGAAAGTGATGGAGTTTCTTCCCTTGGCCGCTTGATAACCACACTTTGCAGACGCTTTGGCTTCTCAGGTTTCCCACACTGCTGTATAGAAGAAGATCCTCTACGACTTCGAATAACCTCCTGATCCCATCATACAAGAGATGGGTGATCATCAGGAGAATTATCAGAGTCATGAAGGATCTGCTTTCCTTTGGCAGCTTGTGAAGGAGCACCTAGAGAAATCTTCTGTCTTGGAGCAGTCCTGGGTGCTCCTCTCATATCCACATGAACCATATTAGCGCCAAAGTCAGCGGGAAATGGATCCTCATCAACCGCCATTCCTTTCTTTGCAGCTTTAGGGAATTTGAAATCCCCTTTATCAATCCTGTCCTGAATGGCATTTCTGAAGATGATGCAATTGACAGTGGTGTGGTTCCAGGAGTTATGATACTTACAATACTCCTTGCCTTTGATCTCAACAGGAGATGGGATCTTGTGACCAACAGAAAAGCGTAGCAGCTTGTCCGCCATGAGCTGGTCAAAAATTTCTTCAGCTTTTGTAATGTCAAACGTATAAGCCCTGGTTGTCTTGGGTGATGCCATTGATCCTTGGGCTTTAGTGGGCTCAAATTTGACGAAGGCTTTACAGGCGTATGGCTTTCGGTTAACAATTTCTACAACCGCAACTTCTAGATTATCTTCCGTCTCTGCAATAGCCACTTGGTAATTTGGGTCCCTGTAATAGGTCCCTTTAGAAGCATTGCGGCGATTGTGATCTTCTGTCAGCAACTGTTCATAACGAGTGGCTCTTGCAACCAACTCAAACAAGTCCCTGAAAGCCACATCGACAAACTTCTTCTGTAATTCTAAACACAAACCATTCTGGGCTAGACGAACATACTCGGTCTCAGGCAAAACCACTTTACACTTAAAGCGTGCAGTTTTAAACCGAGTAATGTACGTCTCGGCTGGTTCTCCAGGCAGTTGATAAAGCCTAGAGAGATCAGCCAGAGTGACCTCTAGTTCAGTTCTGTAGAATTGTTTGTGAAACAGCTCTTCTAATTGGGTTCATGACTGAACCAAATTAGCTGGAAGATTTATATACCATGTAACAGCAGTGGCAGTGAGAGAATTAGGGAACAACCTCATTTCAAGGAACTCGTTACTCGCTGCCTCTCCACACTGAACGGAGAAGCGAGCCACATGCTCCACTGTTGACTTGGTATCTTCACCGGAGAATTGGGAGAAGTCTGGAACCTTGTACCCCTTAGGAAATTCCATTCGATCAACTGCGTCATTATAAGGCTTCCTATAGACAGGCCTCCCAAACTTCTGCCAAGCGGGTCCGAACTGATCTTGGACGTACTCAATAACCTGCTCCTTACTCAGAAGCACTGAATTCTGAGGTGTAGGAGATGGAAGTATCCCCTCAGCAGATGCAATGTTGGAAACACCAGTAAAGAGAGGCTTGGGGTCCTTCCATCTTCCAGGAACTGCTCCAGGATGAGATGCTGCTCCCATCTTCAACTTACCAACGACTGGGCCATCTTTCTGCTCTCCTGGATGATTGAATTGAGAAGAAGATAAGGATGCCTAGTAATGAGGTAAAACGAAACCCTGAGGACCAGGCATCTTGAGTTGGTCGTTGTTGACGCCATTTCCAATTGCCACAGAAGTGACTGGAGTTAGTTTTTCGTTAAGAAGAACTATCATGTCTTTTATGGACTTAGTGAGATCCGTCTGTGACTCCTTGATCTCCTTCAAAGGACCAACAATAGAGTCAGTAAGTCCTTGAGACAATTTAGCATTTGTCTCCAGAATGATGTCTCCCATGCCAACCGCCATTTCTTGCAAATCTTCTTGTGATGCCGCGAAGGACTGGCCTTCCGCGGCTTCACCTGTGTCATCACCAGTTCCCGCTCCATTAGCTCCTCCTTTCTTGTCTTTTCCCGCCATGTGGAATGATCTTCAACTGTTTTATGGGTCCCACCGGGCGTGCCAAAAAATGTTGCCACCAATTCCTCCAGGGACGGGAGAAACGGGGATGGTCAACACCTGGTGGTGTAGAAGATGCGCGGGCGTGCCAGGAGATATGAATCTCCAATGAGAATAAGGAAAAGCGCCTGAAACTACTAACTTATTTCAAGCAAATGTGAAACTTGAATAAAAGAGAAACTAAAGTTACAACGGTTCGTGGGCCTTGGATAAGGACTTCCACAATTGAAGAAAACTAAGGTTTACATAGAGGGAGAAGAGGAAGAAGAGGAAGAAGAAGAAGAAACGGAATAGAGGCAGAAGATAGACATAGATAGAAAAAGAAAGGATCGATCGACTAACTGAGAGTTAGGAGATAAACTAAATTTACTTGCTGCCGTGAGCTTTTGGTGCGTGGACCTTTTCAGAGTTGCATAAAAGTCTTCATTTATAGTCTCTAGGCCCGGTTGTAACTTCCAAATGTAACCAACCATGAAAACAAACCATTATGCCCACGTTTTTGCCTCCATCATGGCGTCTTCTTGATTAACGTATTGGGAGGTGACATGTGTCCCATACTTAGCCGAAAGTAACTGCCCATGTTCTCAACATATTTTGCACATGTCAATTTCGGCCTCTATCATTTCATTAGAGATAAAAACCCCTTCCCTATAATTTAGGCAACAAACTTATCTCCTAAATTATAGATAATTCGGCCATTAATTTAAATCCGAATTAAATAAAAATGCTTTCCAGTCAATCTATTTGCCACATGTGAAATTTTAAAATTTATGGTACAAACAGTATCTGCAACTGCAGAGCTGTGTGGTGTGGGTCCTGTGGGAGATATAGAGAGAGAAACTCAGAGAGTTTATTCAAGTGGAAAGAGAAACTGAGAGAGTAACTATTCATCGTCATTGTCATCGTTATCATCATTGCCTCGAAGAAAAATGGTGAGAGACCAACGCAGCCGCAACTGACTATTAATCATCGTCAGATTCGTCACCATCAAGGGCGACAAGCTCCTACCTTCAACTACATCGTCGTCATCAGGTTAGTTGTCATTGTCGGATTCGGATTGTGTGAGGTTAGTTGTCAGGTTAGTTGTCATTGTCGTATAAATGTTCAAAAATATACGAAGCTCATTAATTCTGCATCGGCATGTACCTCCTCATTAATTTTTAATTTTTTTAATAATTAAATATAAATTTGCAGATATGAATCGCAACAACTTGGAGGAGGAGGCGAATCAGGGATAAACGATGGTCGTCGTCGTCGTCGTGGAGATGATCGAGGGTAACATTTTCTTGGTTATGTTTATTCTTCTAATTCTGCACTTCGTATGCATATTTTAGTTCCAGGCGTTGAACCATCATCGCATCTGCAAGCACAAACATTAATCAACAACAAGAAGGAAGAAAACAATTCCGACAACAGATTACAAACAGGATCGACTTATATGTGAACCATCAAAGATTTTACTCGAAACATTAATCCCAAACTAGACTGTCAAGTGTTGAAGCTAGCGTAGGTTGGTGGATGAGTGCTCCCCAGTTGTCAGAAAAATTCATGCAAAATATTTGCGTCATTTAGAAATTATTCCATGCCAAATATTTGCGTCATTCATTTATGACGTACGTGTTGTTGGTTGACTCGGCTTGTGCTTGAGAGAGGAGTGGGGGCCACGGCAGTCCAGAAGTCAATATTTTCTAAAATTAATTGTTTTGGTCGTCTAAAACAATTAATTGTTTTGGGCAACGGACCCGGGGTGGGTGCTGCACAGTCGTGTGTGTGCTGTGAGGAGGCCAGCGCCGCCATGTTGGTGTTGGTCCGATAATCAGAGACGTTTACCACGTAGAACTTGTCAAGTACTAGAAGTGTACCCAAAATTAGCTCGATTGAGTACCCAACATTAGTTGGGAGATCCCACGCAATTATTTCGCATTTATACCAAACAATTTTTCTGGAAATGCTGCTTTATTCTATATCAAGCCACCGAAATTTCGGCTGAAAAATATCTCACCAACTGGTGCACTACTATATCTAATTTACACACCAAAAGTGAGTAATACTCCCTCCACTCTCATTATAACCTCAACAACATTGTTAGATGTACAATAATTGTCTCTAACATGGCTTCAATACGCTCACATGGTATGTGAACTCCACATACCATGTGAATGTGTTGGAACCCTGTTGGAAATTAATGGTTGTACCTTTATCATTTGTGTAACCTTAGTAAGTACTTTTTATCGTCTTAAATATATTATCCACTTTCAAAACTAAATGAGTAATAATTAATGAATTTTCTCTTTTACCTTTCCGTATTACTACTTTAGAAAGGTACAACTAAGAAAAAGTAATTATTGAAAGGTAAAATGAGAAAAACATATTTTTGAAAGTGCAGTCACTATGTTCTCTTATTTAGTTGAAATTCTCAAAAAGAATTATTAAATAGGGACAGTCAGACAGATGCAGTATCTTCTTCATAGATGTACATTATCTAATCCCTTATTAAAATTTTCCCGTACGACACTCAACGTAGTTATTTTTTTCTTAATTATTTTAACAATCGTTGAAGTAGATATAAGTTCTTATTACGATTTTCTCATGTAGAATTCACTTTTTATTAGCTTTTTTTTTTAAAAGCAAAATTTTATAACCTTTGAAAACCAATTAAAAAGATTAATGGAATCCAAGCAACGAGGAATCAAGATGGAGAAGAGGCAGACCCACAAGGAAGACTCCCCTCACAGCAAAAGATACCTGCCGCTAGGAACCAAAAGGGAAAAACAACCGGAAGTTGGCAAGAAGCCAACCAAACCCTCAACAAGAAAACACCACCCAAAAAGAAAACCTAAACCAAAATCCCAAACAAAACCCAACCAAAATGCCCAAACAAACGCCACTGTCGGCAAAATTAAGTTGCAGCAGAAAAAATGCTAATGATCTCATCATCTTCCCCCAAATAATCTTCCTCCAAGATCCTACTTATTGATTGAGAAGCCTAAGCCGCATTTAGATGAATCTTGTTAATTCCATAAGAAGAAACAGATAAAGCAGCAGCAACAATAGCAGATCTGAACACAACGCATTTTTTTTTTGCTTCCGACGACCCTTCTTCTTAGATTTCGGGAAACCTAACTTATCTTCAATCCTTTTATGCTTCCTTTTGCCTTTCCCAATATCTTCCACAGAATCAGTTGGATTGAGATCCACAACTAATTGGATACCTTGGACATCTTCCTCATTAAAAAATCCCACTTCGGAGAGATTCCAAAAGCCTTGATCAAAATCCACTACGTCCTTATGATTGTTGTTAACTGCTGCACCAACTGGCTTAGAATCTCTTCTAGCTCATTGTGAAATTGGGCTTCAACATTACTAGAAATATTGTCTTGTAATGGGTTAGAGTCTGCACCCCGTGAAATAAGTGGGCCGAAAGACCCATCCCCTTCTCTATTGCCCTTGCATAAATTCTCTGCAACCACTTCCTGCAAATTAATGCCTTCAGTCACCCAAGGGAGTTGAGTGAATAATATCTCCGAATCATGCTTCTGCTTATCCCCATGTATTTCAAAAATATCATCCCCTGCAATTGGAACATTTTGAACTTTCTTAGATACCTCGTCACTTTTGGTTGCTTTGTCCAAGCTGGCCTCCACTTCATCTTCTTCTCCAGCTTCATCATCCTCCATTGGAGATCTTTGAAATTCTCTGGGATCACTACCCATGGATGATGTCAATGAATCGATAGAAAGATTGTAATCTTCTTCCTCTTGAACTTTAACATTATACTCTATTCCATTAACAACAATTGTGATCCACCCATATATCCTATCAAAATTTTCAGTTGCAATTAGAACCCAACCCATGACAAAAGATTCAAAATCAGTGGTCGATTTATCAGTAGAGATGAAGTAACCCCAGAATTCACCAATCCTTTGAAATGTAGTCTTGGTCCAAGCATTAAGAGGAACTCCATGGCAATTTAACCACACAAACCTTCCCCTGTTTGCAGCCTCTCCCTCCCATATTTTTATGTCACTGAACCACATTTGCCACCACTTTTCTTTGATTATCTCATCGCAGATTTCCTTATTGAGGCAAGTAATAAGGATGACTCTCCCTCCCATCAATCTGAACTAAACATTATAGGCACAATGGTTTTTGAATTCCCTTTTAAGATCCTCCAATGTCATAAGTTTATGAAGTTTGGCCACCATACTCCTATATAGCCAACCATCCTCAGAAACTTTGGCTTCAAATTTTCTCATTACAGATTCCTCTTTCCTGAAAGTATTGTTGTATTCCATGCCAATATTTTCCCCTCTTACTGCTTGAGCAAAACTTCTCTTACTAAGCCATTGATTTTCTTTCCCCGAAAACCACCCTCCTTGATAGGCGCGTGAAATCCATGCATTTAAGCGCCTAAGTAGGATAGAGTTAGCACGGTTTTTGTGTTTTTAATCCTCATTTTTCCATTTAATGTGTGCACGTGGTTGGATTTGGTGTTTGTGCTTAATTCGCAGGAAAAAGAGGTGTTTTTGCGCTAATTGGAGTTGTTGGAGGGGCATGCACGAGAATCAAGAGTGGGAAGGCTGAGGAGGCTAAGTGTTGAAGTGGATTTCGCGTGGACGTGATCGTAACCCATCGCGAGCGCTACAGGAATTTGATGGAGCGCTCAAGAATGGCACAAAAAGGCGCAAGAATGAACAGAAGGTTCTGGAGCGCTACACCAAAGTGGTGTAGCGCTACCGAAGGGTTTAGATGGGTCAACGGTTCAACGGTCAACCAGTCAAAGGGGGAGTTAAGGGGCGCGGTAGCGCTACACCATTTTCATGGTAGCGCTACCGAGAGCTTATCTTGGCCAGTGAACGGCAGCGTTTTGGTCTCCTGCGGAGGATAATTGTATTTTGTCTCGGATTTTGATTAGAAATTAGGGATTAGTATAAATACTTCTCTTTTAGCTCGAATTAGGGTTCCACATTCATAACTTAGATTTATTTTTCACTAACTTTGGCTGCTGTTGTCAGGATTATTTCAGATTCAAGTTTAATTCAAGTTCTTCAGGATTTTCAGTTTTGATTTCTTGTTCTTCACATCCGTTCTCTTGCTGCAAATATTTGGTATCGTGTTTTATTTATTTCAATTGTTTAAAGCATGTTTAGATCTAGGGTTAATATTATTGCTGTGTTTAATAGAATCATGAGCGAGTAGTTTATAGAGTGCGGCCGCGGGGCGAAGGCGCTCCGTGGCTAGTTTGATTAATGTTCTACCTCGGGATCGAATTAATTTAATTTTTGAGCAATTTTAGAAGACGAAAACTCTCCTAACAAACAAAACCCAGGCATTGCCGGAATTCGAATGCGCACAAAATCTGGTGACAGGTGGTGCGCATTTGTTAGGGATCCTTTTTCTTATTCTAAAATCAATAAAATGAATAATTGTGGCCCGAGTAAACATTGGTTAGGCTAGTTGCGGACGCTGGGTTCCCACGGCTGTACTCTCCTTTTTAAATCCATAGTTAATTCATTTCATTCATTTAGTTGGTAAATCATTTGAGTTGCACAAGGGGTGGCTACCTAAGAGCCAAGAGAAACTGTGAACCCATCATCTTTGAGTCCTGCACACGTTCGTCCGTCTCTGTGGATTCGACTCCGGTACTTCCGGATATTATGCTACATCGGTCGAGAGTCCTACGCTTGGGACGCGTCTTTATTTTAAGTCACCCGGTCGGTCAAGCACTCCTCCACCTGTATTATTAGTCTCTGCTGGGAAAAGAGGCTTGTTAATCTCCTTTCTCTGTGTGTCCCCTCCCTTTACCTGCTCCTGAACCTTCTTCTTTTGATCTTCATAAGCCCCTTTTGCTTCAAAACTTGCTATCTTGACAAACAATTGTCTATCCTCAATCCATAACCCGTTTGTCTTTGTAATAGCAACGTCCGCGGAGACCGAGCAATTGTAACGCACAAAGCCAAACCTCCTTCCTGTGACCTTGCTCCTCTTCAAAGGAATAAAAGCATCCCTTACAACCCCAAATTTGTTGAACAAGTTTTTGAACCAAGCAATACTCACATCGTCTGGCAAGTTATCCACAAAAAGAGTGAACATAGAGTGAAAATCATTTCCAGTAGCCTTCCCCCGCAGATCCATTCAATCCAGTAAACTCATAACACAATATATCCAAAAAACAAAACCCAGAACCACCAAAACAGATCAATGCAGCAGAAAAAACTCCAGACAAAAATCAATCAGAAAAACAGTCTCAATCGCCTAAGATGAGAGTCGGTCCCAGCCGCTATAGAAAAGAATGAGGAAGATACCTATGAACTCCAGAGATTGATGATTACGACAAAGCCGAAAAGAGAAGAAGCAAACCCTATTCTGCAACGAGGGAGAGCAGGAGCGAGTTCCAGAGCGAGTTCCAAAGCGAGTTCCGAAACGAGATCCAAGAGGGAAACACCAGCGGATTGATGATAGCGATGGCAGGAGAAAGGGATGAGGGATAGCGGACAGAACGGATGGAGAGGGAACGATCTAAGGGCAGACGGGGGAATAAGGGAACAGGGGTGGAGAGAGGATGAAGAGAGATGAGGGTGGGAGTTGGTCGGACGGCAGTGACCGCCGATGATGGTGGCACTGGGCTAGGTTACTTGGAATCACTTTTTATTAGCTTTTACTATATTTCGTTTTTACAGATTTTATCTAATTTTTCAAACTTTTATATATTTTGACTTGCCTCACGTATAGATCAAAACGTAAAGTCATACATGAAATAACATGCATCAGATTTTTAAAACAAATAAAAACGCTGTGAGATATTGCTAATCCAAACAAGCAAATTAATCCTATAAGCTAAATAAGAAAATAGTAAAACTGGCGGATTAAAAATAAAAAATGTCATGGATACACTACAATTGCACACAAAATGTACACCAAGGACATCTCTAATAGGCTCCTAGAAAATGTGTGCTAAAATTTGTATTAGTAATTTATAAAATAATATAACAGTATGACCCATTTATGTGCGTCAGGTACGTGTTAATTTAGAATATTCAACATGTATCACAATGGTATTGTTAAAGTGTGTGCTAGGGTAAATTAGATGTATTAAAATATTCAAGTGTGTGCATACACAGTTCATATTCGGTAAGGGATTCCTTACTTTCTTTTTGTGCGGACATCATAAACTGAATAAAGTATTTTCATTATAATTAACGCTGATACAAAATTCATTTTAATTAATTCAGATACAAAATAAAATAAAATAAAATAAAACTCCTCTTTTCATTATAACTTTCATAAAACAAAATTTCTTATATCGTACCGTGAATTACCACTAATAAGCTAAAGCTATTAAGAACTTGAATAAAGTATTTTCTTTGAAGCAATTAAAGAATTCAATTAATTTTTTGAATTGGTGCGGAAAATTCAAAATTTAAGCATGGATTTTTTTTTTTTTTTTAATATCTTTTAAGCAAAATTTTCGAAACTTGTAGTAATTTCCTAAACTTTGAGACGAATGGAGTAATAGTACTTTCTGGTTCTTAAGTTTAGTTGTGCATAACGCATATGTTTAATTTTTAAATTATTACATGAGAGGCCCATTTTACAAAAATATTAGATACACAATCATCCAAGCACAACCCCTCATATTCACGTGGGACCCACCTCGTAATTGTGCGTAGGCCCCATGTGCATGTGAGGGGTTATGGCTTGAGTTATGGTTGGATGTTTGTGTATGTAGCATCTCTCCCCATTTCACAATATTGTGTAGGGCCTCGAAAAAGTCATCCTGCACTGCCGAGAAAGAGAAGTAGGGTACTTCACTAGCGTTCGAAAGACAGATTTGGGGAGTCCAAGGCACTATATGGTTTTTAGTCATCTGATGCGACCGTACATCTCCGCAATCAACAGTTCATATGTTTGTTAATTCCTAGCGGTAAGAATATACTTTTAGCTGTAAAAATACATCCGCGAATTTGAACCATCAATTGCGGAAATGGACGGTGTGGACGCCCCTCTAAGGAATTCGATTTGGAGTTGCCACCCGGGTTTTAGCGAATTGTCCCCGAGGAACCGAACTCGAATAACTCGTGCCTTATTTGGACAAGGTTTTGAACTAGTCCGTCTTCACCATAATATCTTAGGTTCGGGAGCTTGGTTACAAGAGGGGAAGGGTTTTATGGCACCCCTCTCGCCCTACCCGAGAGTCGGTGTCTACTTAGCATTTATGGGATTTGTAAAATGTTTATTATTTAACCTTATTCACATAAAGGGAACGGGGAACGGGAAGACAAATAAACAAAATCACAAGTGAAGATGTGCGTAACTCAGTGGATGCTTGTGCGAGGTGTACAAAATGACAACTTATGATGTATGGATGCATTGAGAAAGCATGAAATAAATAATGTATGCACACATGACTCTACATGAGCTTAAAACGAACATAACATGAATAATCACATGTGATATTTGCTAAATAAAGGAGATATGCAATAACATATATGTGAACAGACTGAGATGAAACAAAATAACTATAAACAAAGGTTGGATTGAACAATATGCAACAAACAAGGACTGTTTGAAACCAAAATGGATTTGCTCGCTGATCATGATCTGAGCGCCGCTCAAGTGAGCTGACTTGAGTGCTCAACTAGACCAGAGCGCTCAAGTGGGTTGACTTGAGTGCTCAACTGGACCTGAGCGCTCAAGTGAGCTGACTTAAGTGCTCAACTGTTTCCCCCTTTCAATCTTTGCTTAGCCTCTTACTTTCAAAAGTTGTTCTGTTTCTTAAGTTTTATCATATTTTCATGTTTGTAACAACCATTCTCAAAGCAAGTTAACTTCAAAAACCCATTTTTAACTCATGATATAAGTAGATCAGAACATAAACAGAACCATCTTAAGATCAAACAAAGAACAAAACAACTAGAAATGACTTTAAGCTTGTTTGGAGCAAATAATAAGAAGATATGAGAAATAGGGGACTTGAGCGCTCAGATGGACTTGAGTGCTCAAGTGAGGTCGACTTGAGCTCTCAAGTGATGACTTGAGCCCTCATGCCAACACCTTTTGCAACCTTTCATCTTCATTTCTTTCTAAAAAATATGCCTGTTAATCCATGTTTATCATGTTTTCAGAGGTCTTGTTACCATTTTTGAGAGAAATGAATATCAAAATTATGATTTTTGCCCATCAACAGGACTGATCAAACCTCTAAAAGGTCCCATTTTGGTACCAACATCTATCAAAATGAATAAACGAAATGAACTTGAGTGCTCAGATTGACCTGAGCGGTCATATGGACCTGAGCACTCAGGTGGGTTTTAAGCCATAATTTTTCAAAACATTTTTCTTGTGATTTTTTACCAAAACAAACCTAAAGTTGGTATGAGGAACCAATTTAAGCTTGTTTGGTTCCCTGAGGAAACAAAAACAGTACCATATCAAGGTATTCCTACCTTTTAAGCTTGAAATAAGACCTTGGTGTGGGTTTCTAGTGAGAGAAAATTTTGTATGGGATTTCTTCGAAGGATTGGGACTGGATTTGGTCTTGATTTGACTAATACATGGTTGGATGGTGAGCTTTGAGTACGTTTTTTGGATTATTGGGTAGAAACCTAGGGTTTTGATTGCTTTTTGTGAGATCCTTCAAGTAAAAATAACTCAAGGTTGGGATTTTTGTACAGAGAAGGGGCTGATTTTTGGTTTAGAAGGGAGGAAAAGGGGCTAAAACTTAAAGTTTAGATGTGTTTGATGGATTCTCAAGACATGGCTAAGAACTAGAGAGATGGTTCTTGGTGTAGATTGTGATTGAACTTGATGATCAGAAGAGTGGAAGACATGAGAAATGGTCTGATTATGGAGAGTGGAGTGTATGAAGGTAGAGAGAGAGTGCGGCAAGTGAGGAAGAAGAGGGGCTATTATAGAGAGATTTTGGAGGGTGAAAATGAGGTTCAAAAGTGGGTTAGGGACCTAGAATGTTATTTTAGGCTAATTAGGCAGGGGGAAAACGTGTTTTGGAGGCCAAGGAGCCAAAATATCAGAAGAATCACATTATTACACTTAAGATACGATCTGCAAGATTTTGCAACTTGGGCTCAACCTGAGCGCTCAGGTCCATGTGAGCGCTCAAACGGATTTAACCTGAGCGCTCAGGTCCAATTGAGCGCTCAAGTTCACTTAAGTGCTCAGTCGGATTTCACTTGAGCGCTCAAATCCACTTGAGCGCTCAGGTGGCCAAGCAAACCTCTCTTTTGTTTTTGGGGGTTTTGAGGTGTTTTGATGGGTTCGAGGTCTTCATTCAAGCTTAAGTATTGTTCTTGACTTACTCCTCGTCATCGGGAATGCTTGATAAGTTTCTCGGGTCAAAATCAGGGTGTTATT